>JARCZZ010025037.1:0-14082 GCA_030323915.1 Brotogeris chrysoptera
CCAGGGCAGTGAGCTTGCTGCACGCTCTTCTCACTGTCCTGAGGATCTCGAATTTGACCATCTCATGATTGCTGCAATCAGGGCTGCCCTGGAGCATCACATTTCCAACCATCCCTTCCCTGTTGGTGAGGATGAGGTCAAGCACGGCATCTCTCCTTGTCAGCCCCTCCCCGCCTACAGGGCCTGTCTTTCCTAAAGAGCCTGTAACCTTCCATTCCAACACACCAGTCATAGGAACCATCCCCCCACGTTTCTGCAATGCCTATGATATCATACCCCCGTAGACGTGCACACATCTCTAATTCCTCTTGTTTGTTCCCCATGCTAAGAGCATTTGTATAAAGGCATCTGAGCAGAGCTCCAATTGAAGCTGCCTTATTGGCTGGAGCAACTGGAATATCTCTACATTGCTCTGAACGTTTACTGTAGGTGCTGGCCAGTAAAGATGATCATTTATTGGTTTGGGGTTTTTTTCTGAATATTAAGCTGAAATGCTGCAAGTTCTCCAGAGAAGACCGCAAGAAATGTTGCACATTAATTATTTGATGTAAAAGTCATCTAGTAGAAAACTGTTGAACTACTTTCGAAAGATGCATACCTGTGCAGTCTGGACAATTGGAGTTTGTATTTGCTGAGGGTATATGTAGGGATATGCAAAATATCTTCAGGATTTGTTCCTTTGGCTTTGCAAGTTTATGTAGCAGATATTGAGTACCTATTTTGTAATTACAGTTTCGCAGACAGCAGTAACTTTATCCCCAAATCCTTGCAGTGTGGATGAAAATATTGTACCCTGAAGTACAACTACAGATACAGATTAGTTGGGATGAAAGCCGGTGATTATTTTAAACAAAGGTCATAAAAGAGTGTCCAGAGATGACTATAAATATGCATGTTTATGAGTTTATTACCATCTATTGTTTACCAGATACTGTTTACTAAACCTCTGTTCTTGAAAGGTGGGAAGTGAAGAAGGATGGTAAGAATACAGTGTGCTCTGTTTGACTAGATTTAAGTGAGTCAGCTGGTTAATGCCTGTACAGCAATAATATAACTGCCTGGTAATTGTATTTTTTTTCCCCTTGACTCATTCAGGGTGAGAACTTTGCTTTACAGGAATAAAATGTGCTAGAATGGTGGTTGAAATTCTGATGTTCGAAAGTAGTTAATTTCAGAATAGCTACAGGTAAATGGAATGCCTCATGCAATTAATGTGCTTGTAATTCAATATCTATTTCTGATGCACTGGAGAAATTTTTTTTGAAAGCTTTCTTCGAAGTCTAGAAATAGAAAAGTGACTTTCAGTGCAATGTAGGGCTGCACATACTAACTGTGCTTCTATGAAACTTTGGCAATGACTTCTTTTTATAACCCAATAAAACAGCATGCTTTTTTTCCAATTTGTTCTGCTTGCATTGTTGCAAGGGACTGCCACATTTTTCCCCCTTCAAAAGAGTTAAAACCAATGCCTGGTAAATGCTGTTTGCAGAACAAATTGTTAGGTATGTTACAAGGCTTGCTTTAAGCACTTGTCCAGGAATATGTACTGCTAATGGCCTCTTTCTACCGAAAGCTTAATCAATAAACATTAACTGGGGAGTAGGAGCATGCAAGTTATTTGTTTTATTATGTATCAGTAAATAACACTTTCAAGTTTGATGGAGAGCCTGCCTGCTAAATTTCAGTGTCAACGTAGTCCAATTTATTTATTTATTTTATTTTTCTTCCACGAAATAGCTTATGGCAATATCAGGGTGTCTATTTTTGCTACTATACTGATATAGCAGATTATAAGTTTTATCTAGACTTACAGATATAGTCGCCATATGGAAATGCCGTATTTATAGCAGAATTTGCACACTCGTGAATATAAAAAGCAAAGGATAGTGTTAGATTTTATTTAAAGCTGCAATACTACAAAAGAATATTTGGAGACTAAGAAATTTGCCAAGCTTTTCTAAATATTTAGGAGCGGTCTTACACTTTTTGCTGTCTGTAAAGCTCGATGTAGCATGTCTTCATCCATCTCCCTGTGTGCATTATTCAGTGTATTGTTATGATGCACTTTCATACCAGTGTCTCTCAGGATGCAAAATTGTCAGTGTTTCTTTTTGTGTTACAAGGAAGACTCGGCATGCTTTTGCTCTGAATCAACGTTATCCGCGTTCAGGCTAAGGTGGGAGTTAGGAACTGCACAGGGAGTGCTTTAGGTTTGATGTGTTGTCAGAAACTGCAGTGAAAACTGTTGAGGCTATTTCACAGCTGCACACAGCTTCTCTGGGGGGGGGGGCGGGCTGCGGTGCCTGACCCTGCGCAGGTCCTGGGTGCATCATTACCTGTGTTCAAGATGTCAGCATAACTTGGTGACTTCTTGAAGAGTTTCTTGCACTAGTCTCTGAAATATTGATCATTCCTGTCAGCAGCCAACTTAATTCCCCCCTGCTCCTCTGCAAAATGTGCTCCAGTCAGGGCCCCTGACACTGCATGGTTAGCAGGGTTCTTGTTAGGCTTAGTGCCTAGTGAGGCAGGTGGCTGTCTACCCTATAGAAAAGTAGCCCAGCTCTTAAGAGAGGCTGCTGTCATCTTCAAAGGGGACTGCTGTAATAGTCAGAGACCACCCCCTAAATATTAATGCTTATGTGAAGATTAACTACCCTGATTTCTCTTGTCTGATGGAAAAGTTGGCAATTATTTGATTCCCAGGGAGGTGCCCCACAATCACCAAGTAGCTGTTCAGGTGAAGCAATTCGCTGTGTGATGTGACCTAGAGTAAATGATCAGCTGAACTTGCCTGGTTTGGAGAGGGAGGGACTTTGGCTTCAGAAAGCCTTGTAAATCTGGAGTTGTTGACATTTTGGGCGGGAATGCACTTATGGTTTAAACAGTTGATCATTATCCTAACTTTCTGCTGGCATTCTTGTCCAGAATAATAACCAGTAATTAAATGCAGCTTGTGTTCCACCCCCCCTTTTTTTTTTCAGGGTATATATAATTTTACTTCCAGTTCAATAATCTTGTTGTTTAATTGGAGAGGTATTTTATTCTTCTGTATGCTTGCATGTGGGAACTCCTACTATTTGAGCAATAAAATGCTGGTTTAGTCTTTATTCCTTCACTATGTGTGTGATTCTTCTACCACTGTGCAGCCTCATAATATGAAGGATGGTATTGGCACATCGCTAAAATGCAGTCAACCTCTACTGCAGCCTGAATCCTCACTTGTAAGTGAACGCCACCCCTTTAACTTGTGAACTATCCTGCTTGCTGAGTAAGCACTTCTGCCTTTTCCCCAGTTTCTCTATGAATTACAGTTCAAGACTAGTTCAATAGTCACTCAGGGAAAGGGAATAGATATTGGAATGTTTTTTCTTCTTTTGGGTAATAATCACAAAATATGCCTTGCAGTGTACTATGTGTCTGCTTCAGATGGAGGGAAAACTTTCTTCTTCAGGGAGACATGCCATTTAGAATAAAGATGTTTGTGATAAGCAAAGAAATATTGCACTCCAGGGGAATTTGACCTTTTTTCCTGTTTTATAATGTGGATATTTCTAGCAAAACCAACTCTACCCACTATATGGAAAGAGAAATGATGGCAAGAATTTAACTGCTTCCTTCTCTTGACTTAAATGTAAGAAGTTTTTGGAGTATGAAGAGATGAAACAGTGGGGGGGGGAAGTAAAATAGGTGCTTGTAGAATGGAGACTTGGAGCCTTAAAAGGAAAGAATTTGAAACTACAGTAACAGCGGTATTGATGTACAAGTACTACAGAGGTTGGTGTCAGGAAGGCAGATTTCTCCTCCATGGATGGGAACAATTTGTAGGGTTTTTTTGCTACTTGTATATCCGAATTTAATTGTTTACAATGAAATGCATCTTAGTTTCCAGCTGATATTGGCAGCATCCATGTACAACAAATAGTTGTCACTCCTGTTTTTCATCTAGAATCGTTTGTCTTTCAGTGTAATAGTCTCTGTCTTCAGTTTCACGGCATCATAGGTGAGGATATCACAGAGGTAGCTCAGCATCATGCACTTTCAATCTACCTATTTTATTATTAGACAGAGATCTTATTTGGGTTAGCAGTGGAAGGAAAACAACAATTGAAAATGTATGAAAGAACATGAGGAGGTGGGGAAGCTCATACTAGTTGAAGACAGATTTATCACTTTAATGATATTTTATGGTGTGCTCCTGAGTATGCATCAACAGGTTGTAAATAATCCAAAGGAAGGATTTGCAGAAGCTCTGAAATACTTTCAGTGTCCCAACCCAATTTCAAGCTGTGACAAATAAGCATAAATACTGCAGGCAGCATTTTACTCGTCTCTGTAGCATTCAATAATTTGTGAAACAAAAAGAACAATGCTGTGCAATCTAGCTTAACTGACCGCTGGGGAGAGTGGCAAGAAGGGGGAATATAATTTTAATAGCTTTAAAATTATCTGGAATGCTTTGTGGAGAATACTTTGTTACGAAAGTGCCTTCTTGCATCATTTTTAACATATATGGAAAATACCAGCTGCGGAAGTGATGGCACAGCTTTTTGCCCTCTGCGAAAACTTAATGAGCAGCAGTAATATCACAATGACTCCTTTCTGTTACTGATGTCTGCTGTCTATGTGAGGCTGTTTCAAAATAGTTCAAAATAGTGATTGCCTACTGCATCTACTCCTGCTCAGTGGCAGATACAAATATTCTAACTACATCAAATAACATGGTGAGTTGACCCTGGTTTCTTTGTAATCTGTGGAAAATCTTTGATTATGGTCACTTTGGGCAAGTATTTGTTTTAATGTACTTTTCTAAACGAACTGGGTTTAGTGTGGGATTCCCTGAAGTGGCGCTTCTACATCCCTTTGAAAGACCCAAATTCAGCTGAGGTCTTTCCTGGGGAAAAAGGGTTCTCTGGTGGTCAGTGCAGTGACTTAGGAAGTCTTGGAAGCTGGAACCTTGCAAATACTCTCTTCAGAAACATGATCCAAATGGAAAGTGTTTGTTAAATTTATTGACACTTTTAGCCATGTAGTGGAAAATATATTAGTGCACATACAGTGCCTGAATACTTCGTGGTGTTGAAAGCTGCGGTTCCAGAATGATAGAATATTCTTCTTGATGATGACTTGCTTGAACTTTGTACTGTTAAGCTTCAAACCTTCAATTGCTATTCAAGGATAATTAATTACTAGGCAGCCACTGAAAACAAAGCATGCTGTTTCTGGAGATAGTAGGGTTTTCCTGTGCCCTATAGCAGAGGGAGACTTCCTGCTGCGTGTGGTTGTGTAAGTGCTTATGCCTGTTTGTGGGGGAACCAGATGATGAATGAATGACAGAAACTTAAGAATGGGGAGAGAAGGATCAGTGCAAAGGCCAAGGCAATCAATGCCTAAGGAGAAAGTGTGCTCTATAAATGGGGGTTTAAACCCTGTAATGTATACCAGCAGTCAGAACAGTTTTTGGTAACTTTTGAATGTGCTTGTCACCTATGTGAAACATAATTTCTGAAACCTTTTTTGTCATGGCGGAACTCACAATGTCAGTCTTGTGGCTGAACCTCATCACTACACATTGTAATAACCAGCTAATTCTTCTGTGATCTTCACTTGCGTGGTTTTGGCTACATCTAGGGTACCACCCTGGTTCTGAGGTGTTTATGGTGCTTTGAACAGGCCAGAGGAGGCTTTCACTGTGTGTTTCTCACAGAGTGGGCTCTGCACACGGGAACGTGCTTTTTGTGAACTTCCTAAATTCCTTGCAATGTGTGTGTATGTGCATGCAGACACTTGCATGAGCACACACTCGGCTGTTGATTTAATAAGAAGCTGTTGGTTTCGCAATGATGAGCATGATATATCCAATTTCTTGGTTATCTAGGTGTGAAATCTATCATGCAGGGGTAAATCTGTTTCTAAACCAGGAATTAAATCACACTACCTTTGTAAAATTACAATACAGAGAAGTTTGTGAAAGGGCAGTCCCTTTTTCAAATCACAGCACGATCGCAAGGCTACGGTCACAGCCACTGAAAGAGCAGCTGCTGCTGCTTCTCATGTGTCAGCTGTGAAATGGGCTGGCATTATTCATTTAATAACCAAATAAATGCAGATGTTTGCAAGAACTCTTTTTATTTTCCTTAGAATATCCAAAGGTCGCACAATTTTTTGAGGGTCGACTGCTAGCAGTGTTTCTCATTAGTTTAAGGACAAAGAGTTTCACTGTTTGCAGGCAGTGCTGGTACTGGAGATGGGGAAGAATCCTGGCGTGAAATTATTTATTCTTGTGTTATGAAATGCTGATGTTGGTGCTGGGTGATTCAAGAAGCATTGCCATTCTCGCCATCGTATACTGCCCATTTTAATCACTGTATGTAGATTTTCCTTTGGGCACAAGCAGGTTTTTAGGAGGACAAACGGAGATAAATTCACCTATTTTTGCCTGAACTCCGCATCTTCAGTGAAATATGAATTTGTAAACTTGTGGATATATAGGTAGGAGGATAAGCAGATGCATAGAAAGAGGAATATGGGATTTAACTGTGCTTGAAGGTGTTTATTAAAAATTAA
This sequence comes from Brotogeris chrysoptera, assembly GCA_030323915.1. Classification (NCBI taxonomy): domain Eukaryota; kingdom Metazoa; phylum Chordata; class Aves; order Psittaciformes; family Psittacidae; genus Brotogeris; species Brotogeris chrysoptera. Next base: position 6,565 of record JARCZZ010025037.1, read on the forward strand.
AAGCTTTTGGAAGTCAAAGCAGTTCAAGGTCAACAACCAACCCTTTCCTTGCTCCTTCTCTTTCTCTTGTATACTGAAGAATTGTCTCTTCCTGACCTGAAATCTTGAGCTTTTGGCTTCTTCAGTGTTTACATTGTGACTTCAGTTGTTGAACAGCATGGTTCATAGTCATATTTATTTGTTATGCTGATCTAAAATTAGGCTATATTTGTCACTTTTTGTGAGAAAGATGTGAACAGCAATTTTACAGGCTTTAGTTAATGCTAGCTTAAATCAGTATTTTGAGACTCTCATTTACAGCAGGAGGCTGCTGTGCAATCACAGGGTGGCCCCAGAATTGTTGTTTGTAGTAATTTCAGTTAAGTTAAAGAATTTATAGTTAGCTAAGAAAGTATGTTGCTTTATACCAGCCTTTTGCACTCTGCCAAATAAAAAATAAAATGCATGTGTTCATAAGTATGGGTGATTAGGTTTGCTCAAAATCCTGCTGTTCACCAATTTCTATGCACAATATAGAAGCTTTAATGGATTTTAGTGTGAATTACAATGGCTGAGACATCTTTAGTGAAAATTAAAACAGATGCCTATAGAACACTAATGCATGGATATAGCATATGCTGAAATATCACTTATTTATTATGAATAAATGAAGTCAGACCTTCCAAACTATATGGTTCTTTTCTTGACACTACAAGATTCTAAACATAGGAAATTTTAATGCTGCAGCTGTTTTGGAGATAATTTACTGAAAGTGTTTATACTTTTACTTGCACTATAAACACAGTAATTTTCAGTTGTCTTCTGCCTTCCTGTTTGATAGGACCTTTTTTCAATATTTCTTAAAGCATTTACGTCTTCATTAGCTGTGTGGGTGCTATTATGATACTGACAAGTCCTCACTGGTAAGAACCTGGTAATTACTATGTAATTTTGGTAGAGCTGATTTTCTGATGCTTGGTGATTGCAGGCTAATGTGCATGGATCAAAACGTTGTTTTCAGCTACACGTAAAAGTGCAGTGGCCTGCAGTGTTGGCACGAAGCAAAAACGATCATTGGGTCACTGTGGAGACCTGTATGCCTATTTTATCTCTACTGTAATGGAATTTAGTTATTCAAACCCTTTGAGCGGTTCTGAAGCTCTTGCCTTGTATGGATGTACACATGAACATGCAAATCTGTTTATGCTGTATTTTACATTCTTGTTTAGTAAAGTTAGTAATCTGCTTCTGGTGCTTAGAGATGTAGCTTCACTGATCAAATTAATTTTGTGTAATTATGGTCCTCTTTCACTAGTGATAACATATTGTACCACTGAAGTCTAACGGAAATTGAAATAAACTATTCTCCCTTTTATTCTTCTCATCAGAATTATGTTATATGAACCATAAATATATTATGGTGATGGTCTTGTTACCACTGGTATTCTTTCACTGCAAGTGACACTTTAATTCAGATCTCATCGAGGGTATTCAAAGCCATATGTAATACCATTGTGATTGGCTGTGTTGAGGACCTTTTTCCCTTGGTTCTTGATGCAATAAATTCACTGTCAGCAAACCTGCTGTTTAATTCTCAATCCATGTACTTAGAAGGACAAAGTAATGGGGAAGCTTTTGAGGATTCCAGCATTGTTAGTGTAGCCGTATCACAAGAGATGAGGTTAGTAAAGGTAGAGTTCAAGTGTGGTGCGTACCTTGAGCTACTTGTACTAGCTCAGATTTAAAGCACTTCTCTACTTAGAGAAAGGTTTCTCCAGGAGAAAAAATGAAGCAAATACAGTAACTGAAGAAGATTTTGGGTTAGCAATGCAATGAGCAGTAACCTGTATGGGTATATGTTGCTTTGGATGCTGTGTTGAACTACTATCAATGACCACTGGTTAATTAAAAGTTGTTTTTAAACTATCACATATGCTCATAACTCTTGAGCAGTGCAGTCAGAGCCCACTGGTTGATCAGAGAAGTACCGAGTGTGGTGAAAGGGAGAAGACTTAACTTCTTTCTAAGATCCAAACCGAGACCATAGATTAAGCATACTAAGTGTCGCTCCTGACCAAAGTTTGGATGAATGGTTTTTATGTGTTTACATATCTACAGTTGGCTTTATATATTTTTCCTTGAGTTTCCTGGCAAACTGGCCATTTGGTGAAAGACCCAACTGCCTTGTCACTAACTTTTCCATGTAAGGAATTTTCTTGCTTTTTAAGATCTTTCTGGAAAAATGAGCAAAAACTTCCTGCACACAAGGTAACACTCATTCAAATACATGAAATGCTGAATATTTCGTGCAGCTTGCTTTCATATACCAGCTCTTTTCTCCTCCTTGTCCCCACATTCCCTTACTCATTTAGGTGTCCCTTTTGATTCTTTCTTCCCTTTTAACCTCTGGTGCTCAGACAAGAACCCACAACCGTATATTAAAAGACTGGTATGAGAGAGAAAGGTGAAGAATTGTAGTTACTGTACTGAGACAATCATGCAATTTATTATGAATGGTAGTGTAATAAATCACATTTCCTAATAATTGTAGAGAATTGGCTTGTGACTAAACCTGTTGGCATAAGCCACATAGCTTTCATGAGAAGAACCACAGGTAAGACTGTGGCAAGGTAGCAGTTGCTGTCCGCTGTGGCAAGGCAGCAGTTGTAGTCCACTTTGACCTGGCATTAGGAACCAAAACATTTTGTTACAATCTAAGCTAGCTCTGGAACTAAAATGAACAAACTTCTTTAACTGATAGTGAAGGAGCATTAGTAATGCTGTAAACCGAGAAGTTATGCCAGTGTTTTCATTTTGATAGACTTAAATCTTCATAAAGGCTTTAAGAGGTGTGAATGCAGTGCTTTGACAGTTTTTCGTTTGGCACAATGCACTGAACAGTGCTGCAGTGACGTTGGTACAAAACACTTCTTCTACCTCACAAAGAAACATGACATTCTTCTAGTTTATTACTGCAACACTACTGCAGCAGATTTATTTGAATTCTTCATTTTGGGGGAGTTTGACCCCTTCTGTTTGGAGAGGAAGAATTTTTTGCTCAATGAGAAGTCTTGCCAAGAGCAAATGATCTTTCAGTAATCTTCAGTAAATGTTTTGAGTCTCAGCTTGGTACATTGACTGCAGCTCTTAGATGGTCAGAAGTCTTTAAAGCTCAGCCTGTAAGTAACTGGCGAGACCATTATTACATTGCTGTTTACCATCTGTTGATTGAGCTCCAAGAGTTCCTTTCTCTTTTGTGAGCTTTCACGACATTCAGTGACTCTGACATGTTTGATTTGCTTTATGAATTATGCATGACAAGAAGCATCTTGCTCACTGCAGAGGGAGCAGCCTGTGCTGTGAACTGCAGTGCTTGTCTGCTGCATGCGGTGCTAATCTCTATCACAGATACCCCTAGAAATCTATGTGGGATTTAGAAAATAAATAAACAAAAATATTAACTGGGGAGAAAATATACCTGCATTCCTGAATAATGGAATGGGATTGAAGTTTTCACAAGACAGAAAGCAAGATGGACTATTATTTTGTGTTGGTGTATTCAGTCATTAGGTTTTACATCTGAAAGCCACTGGCAGATAGCTCTGCTGTCTGTGAGGCACCAATGAATTACGAACAGAGCTGCCCAGTGATTCTGGATGCAGTGAAAAAACTTACGGAGCATTGTGATGAGGTGAATGTATGGCTCAAACATCACATACCTTCAGTGTGGCTTCAGATTTCTTTTATGGGCTTTTTCAAAAGGATGTAAGTTATATTTTTTCTGTCTCTAGAGTAGGCAAGAGCCCCAGTGTTCCCGTCCCTGCCTGTTTTGGAGCTTTTGAAGTGTGTGCATGAAATCTTGGTGTCGGTGACCCTAATGTGAATGGATAGGTAATAAAATGGTGTTATGTCAAGATCAGGTTGATGTTTGGACCAAATTGTTCCTCCCCTCTTTGGTATGGTGACGCACTGCTGCTACAGATCCAAGTCTAACAGGTTTTGGGAGGAAATAATTTTTCAGAGTGTTTTTATTGTATGCTAGTTCACTTCAGCATTACTCTCTGGTTATGCGTGTTTACTCTTACTTTGCTGCAAGTGATTGCAAACAAAACTTTGTCATATTTGAATGTGGGTCTGAAGGATCTAAACCCTCACAAATACGATTTCACTGATCTTCTTTTATCATTTTTCCTTCTTTTTTTACCCTTTTTCCTGTAAAAAGATGTACAGATGTCTGTTCAATATTTTCAGTGTAATAAGATAAGTATTGATTAAAATAACTTTTTCAATGGGATTAAAAAGACTCTGGGAGGTATTTTTTGTGTATTAATTTCACATTTATATTAATAGTAGTAGTGCGTAATAACATTCCAAGGATATAGAGAATAAATATTTTCTTGAAATATATTGTTTGTAAAGGTTGAATAACTACATGAATTTTAAGATTGAAGATCAATATACACCTCTGTTATATTCTTTGATTTATAATTAGGTTACTGAAAGGTCTGAAAGATTAATGAGGTAATGGAGGGAGGATGGAGTTGATGAGCAAGGTAAACTCATATAAATTGTTCTGAGATGGAGAACCAGAACCTTCTCTCCCTTTGAAGTAACACGTTTAAAGTCTTTTCCCTTAGATGAGGTCAGCTGTATTGTTGGAATGAAGTAGGTGTGTTTGCAGTGTTTGGATACTGGTTGTAAAAATAATTTGAAGTTGGTTGTGTTTGGGTTTTGTCCCCACAAATGTGTTTTGGAGTTAGATTTTCATTTTTGAGCAGGAACGATGTTTTAAAATTTATTTAGGGAGACAATTCAGTTGGAATTTCTGTATCTCAGGCTTTTAAGGAAATTGATACTGCTGCATGAAAAGTGTTATACACATACACTCTGCATTGTCAAAAGGCTTGAGAAAATGCAAGCGTTGGACTTAAATTGACTGTCAAAATTTGAGCTAGTTAGTAATAAAAGAATAAGCAAAGTGATTATTTCAGTTTATTTTACTTCAAGCCAACAGGGTTGTCTGGTTTGGAGGACCTTGGAGAGGTTTGGTGGATTTTCCGAGATATTTTGCTACATGTCTGGAATAAGAAATGCTTTGCATACCGTCAGTTTATTGTGCCACTTTGGAACTAACGTTTTTCTAACTCGTAAAATTCTTCTAGAACAGTGTTCACTGTTTTGCTTGTTTGCAAATGAATTTAACTCCATCTCAGTGAAGAAAGTAAAAAAAATTTCTTTCTCTCCAGTCAACCATTTGGGAATCGCTCCAGTTATTGCTTTTCAAAATAGTAAAAACCATGGTACAGCTAATTAAAATGCTTTTTTAACACTAAATTCTGTATGCAACATTTTGCTTGAAACTGTCATGTTTTTCTACATTTGTCAACAGCACACTCCTCAGTCTGTACTTTTTGGTCTCAAGTTGTCATATTCATTAGCTTGATTACACTGTATGTCATCAGACTAATAATGCATATCCGTGTCTATACCCAGATTCCACTGAAGTGAGTGGGAGTTCAGCTATAAATTTCAGTGGAATAGTTTCATATTTTACCTTAAGGAAAATGTTTGCTTTTATAAACTTATGCTAATGACTGGGAAAATCTGAAGGTTTAAATGGTGGTGGTGTGGTTTAACTGCAGCCAGCAACTAAGCACCATACAGCTACCCACTTGCTGCCCCAGCAGGATGGGGGGAGAAACTAAGAAGGGTAAAAGTGAAAAAACTCCTGGGTTGAGATCAAGGCAGTTTAACAGGTAAAACAAAAGCCATGCAAGCAAAACGAAATGAGGAATTAATTCAGCACTTCCCATTGGTGGGCAGGGGTTCAGCCATCTCCAGGAAAGCAGGGATCCTTCACACATAACAGTTACTTGGGAAGAGAAATACCATGACTCCAAAAGTTCCCTCTCATCCTTCTTCCGCCAGCTTTGTATTCTGAGCATGACACTGTATGGTCTGGGATATCCCTTTGGTCAGTTGGGGTCAGCAGTCCTGGCTGTGTCCCCTCCCAACTGCTGGAGTTCTTTTAGGTTTCTGCTATAATAATTCATAAACATGCAAATGAAATCATGGGTTATAACAGTTTAAAGGTATTTCCATTACAGTATTGACTCCTGATCCCTTTGGACCACATCATAGGTTTTAACATTGCAATGAACTCCTCCCTTTGCCCTTGCTCTAGCTTCAACATGTACACTGACTGCAGTCCCCTAGGGGTGTAACTGCTCCAAGTAGAGCCTTATCAGACCCACAGTCTCTTCAAGGGTATACTTGCTGCAGCATAGATATATCCATAGCCACAGTTGCCTTGAGGTGCACCTGTTCCAATGTGGCCTTGTCTATGGACCTGTTCCAGAGTTTGAGGATTCCAGGTTGAGAGAGAGAGGCGAGACACAATGGATAAAAACAACTAGTATATTACTATAGGAAAAGATAGGGAGGAAGAGCCAGAAAAGGGTTAAAGAAAAAGTGATGGATTTTTTTGGTGAGTGTTCATCTTGCAAACCCCAAAGACCATGTACTGACGATGAGGAAAGCAGCTCCGAGGGCATCATCATAGTGTGAGGTGGCAGGCTCAACATTAGCAGGTGCTCCCACGGAGGCTACATTGACCTGGGTGGTATGAGGTTCTGGCTGCCCGCATTGCATGAGGCTCAGGCTTTTATGCTAGCAAAAGGGGACACTCATTCTGATGTAGAGGGCCAGCCTACATCAGAAGGAATGGCCAGCTGTACAAAAAGGGTCTCTGGGGGTCGGGACTTTTTTTGGAATTTCCAAAGCAGGACTTTTTGGGGAGGAGCCACCATGGACCATTATCTCATGTATCTTGCAGGGGGTATAACTGGTTTTGCTAGCAGCGGTGTTAACTTCCCTATTTTCAAGGTTATGTTCCCATAACCCATGCCGAACAGTGCTTTTCAATTTTTGTGTGTTTCACCATGGACTATTATCTATTGTCACTGACATTGGACCACAATGCCTTCAAAGGTATGCCTGCTCCAATGTGGCTTTACCCATGGCTGCAGTCCCTCAAGGGATGCACATGCTATGCTGTGGGCTTATCTGTAACCACGTGCTTTGAGGTGCTCCAGCATGACCTCATGCACAGCCACTTATGCTTCGAGGTATACCTTCTCCACCATGGACTTATCCTTGGGCCATAAGCCTCTCTGTGGAAGGGATATGGCCTCCTGGCCACAGACATTTTGAGATGTTCTGGTGTGGACATATTCATGGCCACAGACACTTTGTGGTGTCCTCCTCCCACATGGACTCATTCGCAGGTCACAATTGCTTTGCCTTGAGTTCATGTTGGTGTTCCAGCCTGTCCAGTACAGCAGCAATGCCCTGTCCATCTACCAAGCTGTTATGGTTTAAGCCCAGCTGGTAACTCAGTACTACGCAGCCACTCACTCACTCCCCCTCTCTTTTTCCCCTCACTCCTGGAGGGATGGGGAGAAGAATCAAAAGAATGTAACTCCCACAGGTTGAGATAAAAACAGTCCAGTAACTGAGGTATAACACAAATCACTGCTG
>JARCZZ010025041.1:311-21809 GCA_030323915.1 Brotogeris chrysoptera
GGTGCTCAGCAGCTCAGAGTGATGCTTTTGCCCCCCCCCTTTTTTTTTTTTTTTTTTTGGGGGGGGCGAATTCCACTGGTAAAATATTGATGGATCTATTGAAATGCGCAGAAACAACACAACATTAAAGTCCTCAATCGAGATCAAAGAGGAATACTGTTCAACAGCCACGCTTGGGAAGTTGAAAGACCTCCGAACAAATCAATCTGCCATATGGCTTTGAAAAAAAAAGCAGGAAAAGAAAAAGCCACCGAGCACACATACCCCACACACCCCCCTGCCATGTCTGCAAAGTTCGGTCCGCGTGTCCCTGCGTGTTCCCAAAGCCCGGTGTAGCCGCGGCCAGCCCGTGTGCCACCGGCGTGTTCCGCCCGTGCCTGGAAAGCCCAATTTAAGGCGCCGAAGCCCGGTACTAGACAGCGAGGGTGTGGAGGAGGCGCTTTTTTTTTTTCCTCCTCTTTCTTTGTCTCGTAATGTGCGATGACGTAGAATTAACACGGAGGACTTTTGACGGAGGGTCCGGGTTATCTCCCACCCGCGCGCCGCCGCACCGGGCCGGGCCGGGTGTGATCCCGGACCCACTCTCCTTTCCCCTTCCCAGGCACCCGGGGTCCGAGCCTCCCGCCCGGGGCTGCTCCTGGGCCCCGGTCCTGCCCCCCTCCAGCTCCGCCTTGCACTTGGGACTCAAAACTGCTCCGGCAAGGGAGACGGAAACAAAATTGGGGCAAGAAGGAGGCGGGGGGGAGAGGGGTTTAAACCCTGCCCTTCCCAGTGCTCGTTACCAGAACCCCGGGAATAAAGGAAAGAAAGGAGGGGGATGGGGGGCAGCGAGTGAAGGGGGAAAGTTGGTAATGAAGGATACACGAATCATAAAATGTAAGCTATGTGTGATTAATGATCTGCACTAATTTGAATAGCAGGCGTGTTAAAGGTCAGTGACAATTGTTGCTGCTTTCAGCATGAATGCCTGAGTGGGATGTATTTGGGACAATCAAATTTAATTCTAATTCACAGGGAAAAAAAAAAAAATATCGGACGTGCAGAGCAGCTGGTCAAAACAGAGGGGACGCTCTTTAAAAAATGCACTTTGCCTGTCCTTCAAAGGCAGCTCATTACGCCAAGATAGCGCTTTTACACGCCTCAATAGTAAATAATCTATCTGGAATGTCTGGATTTTGTGCATCTTCCCTGCACGCTTTTTCAATCGCGGGACGCACTGTTTTCCCAGTCCCTTGCAGCGTTCTGTGGGAATTCCTACTTCCCTGACGACGGATTTACCTGCGAACGGACTGGAGCAGATGCCGCTTCCCCCGGCTTGAAGAATTCACCCCAGAAGCATGCCCTGCAGCACAAGAGTGTAGATTCTCTAATCACGGTGCCTGTCGTAGTTTAGCATTTCTTTACACAAAGAGTAAGAAATCCCTTATAAATCAGCATTCCTGGGCAGTATTTAGGACTACAGTATTAAGCTAATAATTTCCATATGGCAAAAATTGACAAGTCAGGGCAATGAAAGGTGCAGGAGACTTCCCAAATCCTCTACCTAAAAAATGTGATTTTTACAATCGACTCCTTTTCCCTCATAGTCTGTATAGGTTCTTTTCCTTAGACAGTAAGACATGAGAATACACAACACAGCACTTGCTTTACTATTTGATAGAGTAATGCTTGAAATGCTTAATATTTTCCATATTTGCTTCTGCAGGGCCCACTCATGCACTCCTTGTTCCTGTAAAAAAAAAAAAGTAGGATGCAGAGGCTACAGGGATGAAAGGACTGGAGAAGCCATTTCAAGCCCAGTAAGTGAGCGGTATTCCACTTTAATGGAAAGGCAATTAAAAATTCAGAAGATGCAGAGACTTTAAAAACAATCAAGCGGTATATTAATTTCATGGAAAGTCACTAGCAGAGTTCCCCTGTCCATGTAATTTTAAATAGGAGATTTTCTCACATTTCTTCTGCTGAGTCCAGCACTTCTGGGTTTCAATAGCAAACTCAGAACAGGGTAAGGATTTATGGACTTACAGGATACGCAAAATATATTTGCATAACATCATCGGTGTCAATAGAAATTTCAGGTAGAGAAGATAATCCTAATTTTCAAGTCGTCAGTAACGTACCATTACCATGGGTGATTAATCTGTTTGTAGACACTGTTTTCCCATTTCGTCTTGGCCAGAAATCTTCCAGGCGATGTCCTCCCATTTCAAATTCTTTAAATTACAGTATTTTGTATGAGAATGTCAGCGATATTAATGGCTCAATACGTGGTTTGCCATTTATAGAATCGCATGTGTAATAATTCTGGCTAATGAAATACTTGGAGCAGGAAAACATTTATTTACTTTTGCTACGATCTAATAAATTATTTGTTCAGCATTTGGGACCAGGCTTTCTCAAGTTAAGGAAAACGGCATTTTGATGAAAATCTCTGCGATGACTTGTCTGCATAACTTAGCCTTAGGAATGATTGGTGGAAGTTTAGATAAGAAAAGGTTCCCGAGAAACCGCAGCGTGGAATAGTGAGGAAAATAGGCAGTCTCTCTGAAAGCAAAGCTGAAAGCATGTATGAATACTTCAAGGAAGGCAAATGAGCCAAGTTTGTATCACATTGTGTGTATATGTGTGTGTGTGTGTGCATGCATATATGTGTCACATCCACAGATATATTCAGTGAAATGTAATCTGGAGGAGTCGGTTGCTTTAGCTTTGGCTGTATACTTGCTCAGGTTTTGTGCCGGTTAATACTTTTTGTTTTATGAGTCTTTGAAATTTAGAGAATGTGTCTAAATAGTGCTAAACCAGGATGGTTTGCGGCTCTTGATTTTTTTTTTAAGGAATCTGTCTCTCCATCTCAAGACTCAGACTAGCATTTTCCTTGGCGTCTCCCATCATATCTGTCTCTCAACAACCTTTTCTAAACACAGACCCTAGCCTTATAGTTAATTCTCCAGTTCTGCCAAAAAAAACAGTATATATCTGTTTTAATCTAAACCAGAGAGTTTGCTTTCAAAGTGTGCTTGGGTCAGAGGAAAAAAGAGTACGCAAAGCCTAATGACAAATAATCGTCTATGAGTCTCTACATTCAAACCCAGACTCTTTCTTGGTGTACTTGGAAGTACAAAGAGCATGTGCAGAAGCTGCAGACTGGAAGGCGCGCATGGCTCTAATACCCGTGTATGTCTGCAGATCACCGCACAGAAACATTCCCTGGGATGCTTTTTAACAAGAAACTAACATTTCTGACTTAAATTAAAATGGGCCATTCTAACACTGGCGTGCTTTCAGAGTTTATGTGGGTGGCACAAATTTCACTCAAACAAAATTGTTTCAATCAATACCCAGAGTATACTCTTGGATGAAATAGATCGACTTCTCACACACTGCAAAAATCTTTGTCTCTTCTTTAATCGTGCCCCAGTAACTGCACGGTGTCCAGCTGCTTCCAAAGTTTGCGTTATTAAAACACACCACCACCCAGCAAAGTTTTGCATGCTGGTGTAATCTGGGTCTCCGTGGGCTGAGGTCAAGCTTTTGTGCCCCATTAATTGAGTCAAGCATAAATCTAGCAAACGTAATTTGAAAATACTTCTCCATTCAGAGAGATGCACATATTTCGGGATCTGATGAGTCTATTAACATGTAACCACAATAAGAGACCTGGGCATATCTGATGACAAATTGCTTGGGGTGTCATTTTTAAAGAGGATGTGGTCACATCCTCTTTGCCTTCTACTCATACAAGTTGTCCCCTTGCTATTAATGGAATTGCTTTAATGATAAAAGATGATCAGTGGTTGTCTCCGTCATCTCATTTATGGCATGTAATGAGCTTTTCCTTATGGCAGAAATAATCCGGAGTCCTTTCTTGGAGAATCAACATTTTTAGTGTCTTTCGTATTTGCCCCTACCATCAACACAGTTGCTAGGATATGGCCTGATTTTGATTTTTGTGCTTTGATCTTCTCAAACCCACTTTTTTTATTTTAAATCAAGTTATTCAACATAGCTTTTACAATGACACTGAGGAAGAGAGCAGAAAAAGTTAATATTGCAAAGTAAGTTCAGCCTTAGTGTACGTGGTTATTTTAGGTTCATGCTAAAGGCTGTATATATTACCAACTTTTCCAGCCCTGGCAGTCAGATTTTCTCACCCATACGTAATTTTATAAACTACATCACGGCTTCACAGCAGGTAGGAGCCCACAAACCTGTTCTTAATTTCAGCTTAACTGAAAGAATCTCGGCAGCAGCTGGTTTCAGAATAGTTGATACAGACTTCCACAGATGTGGCCCATCATAGGTTCAGAAATAAGAAAGAACTAGGCCACAACATAGAATTAATTTCAAGAGATACAAATTCAATAACGATGCCACTTTTGAGAGATTATTTTGTTATTTACTTAAGAGATCTTCGGCAGGGCACATTTCTGTGGCCATGCTGTCTACCGACTGTAGTACTGCAGGACTCTGATTTTCTGGCAGGCCCGACCTGGCTGTTAGCAGGCTGCACTCTCTCGAAGCAAAGAAACAGGCTATTTCTGAGTTTGTGCCTCCTCCCCTCCCCCTCGCCCTTCTTATGTTCCTCCAAGCATAACTGATAGTACTGGAGTGCTTGTGCGCTTTTCTAACTGGACCAGACAAAGAGGTACAATAGCTAAAAATGACCTCTGATGATACAGAGAATGCAGAGCTTGATAAAACTGGGGGAACTAGCTGCTAGCTCTAAAACAGCATGTTGTTTGGTGATGTTTCACAAAAGACTTGAAATAAAGGAGCACAGAAAAAAATAGTTTCACAAGTGTTGATTTCTGGAGTTTAGTAAGGGGAAGGCTTTAAATGATTCCTGTGACAGCATGGCAAGTAGAGCGATGTACTTCTGCTGAGTAAAACATATCTCAAAAGCAAAAGTGGAACAAAACAGTCACTTGTCCTTGCTAACAAAATTTCCCTTGACATTCTGGGCAATACTTAGAAGTGTTTGAATAATCTTGGTTTATATGGTCTTTCAGCTCAGGCATGCGAGGCAAAAGGAACTTCAAAAAGAGAATATTTTACCTGATGCGTACTATTTTAAGGCTCCAGTAGTTAGAGAATTCCAAAGGTCAAAATAGCCATCAATATCACGAGCAACAGAGTAGAAGTAACATGTTTAAGAGGAAGTTAGTTTGTTGGCTGTAACATAATACATCGTAAGCACTAGGACACGGATCTGCAATGGCGAGCAGCAGAAAAACAGAAAAACTTGACCAGCGTCAGGTATTTATTTCGCTGAGAGCACGCAAGAACTTGCAAACAAGAAATAGAGATGCTTTCGAGCCTAAATCCCAGATTTTTTTACCTCACCACAGAGATGCTGCAACCTGTACTGAAGTCCATCCACAGAGAACCATTCACAGGCTGAAGAAAAAGTTTGCCAGTGCCTTCTAACCTGTCAGCGAGACAGACAAAAACTCGGGATTCAGAAGCTCCCGAACTCTTTTTTCCACCTTCTGGATCTCACTCAAATCAGAAATGTGTGGCATTAGCCTCTTTTTAGCATAGTACTGCCCACCTCTTAAAGTTAAATCATTAAATACTACATCAGGGTGGGTAGCTAATATGTTGCTGTGTATCTGTTACTCCTAAAACTGTGTGTTCTGCCCACATTTCTGAACTGGCATAGATTAAAAATGAGTAAAAGTACGATGATTACACATGAAGATGCAGTAGTTTGCAACAGTGTAAGTCATAATAGAGATGTACAATTCTGTGGAAAATTATTTTGCAAATGGGAGCTCTTCCAAAAACTTCCCACCATTTCTTTCATTGCTGATAGACCATTTTTCTTCCCTGTATAATTTCATGCGAAATTGGCTACTTTTCTAATTTCCCCATTAATCACACAAAATTCATGACTCCTTTTTCCACATTTGGATCCACAAATCAACCGAGTGAATTCGTTCCACTGAAAGAAAGAGGCTGAAACAAAGGCCTGGGATCATTAACATAAAATTAGAGGCATAGAATTATCCCAACTTTTTACCAAAAAAATAATTAAAAAAAAAAAAAAAAAAAAAAAAAAGCAGAAGGCTTCTAGTTTGTTGCTTCCATTGGGTTTGCAAGACAGAAGTGAGTTAGGGAAGTCAGCCTGGTACAGACTGTGAGGCATTTGCCTTTTTCCCCTGTTAAACTGCAAAGCTAATAAACCCGGAGCATTCAGTAACAAGTGAGGCACTCATGTCAACAAAGGCCTTACTTAGAGACGGCAAGGTTTTAAGAAACTTCCGTGGTGAGGATTTGAAGATATTTTAGCCATATGCGGTGCACTTTTGCTTCTCTGTTTCATACAGTATAATCCCCTTTGCTTCCCCCCCCACACCCCTCCCTTCCCCTTCCCTGTGTTTTAAAACGGGCACAGAAAAGGCCGAGTGTTAAACTACACTATTCAATTGTCCGGAAAGTACACAAATTCTGTTCAAATCAGAACAAACTTTCAAGTAGACAGAAAGGGCTATTTGGATTTCTATTTTATCCCGGAAACCCTGCTGAACACCAGTGTGGCAGGGAATATAGCCATATCAGGCCAACAAAAGGCTCCTAATGTAGGAGAAGACCTCCTCCCTCCGCCTCAGCGAGGAAGCCGGCTGGCATGGCTTTTGCTATCGGAATTGTTTGCAGAATAACCAAACTAAAGCAGCTTGCTGTGTGGGTGCCTTGTTTGGGAATAAGCAGCACTTTTATTCTAAAACACTCATCTTGCTTCCTAAAGAGCTGAAAAGGCTATTTGGGAGATATTTCTTCATTTTGGATGTTCCTGTGGAGCTACACCTCATCTGGGTTTTTTTCCTTCTATTTACATTTTCATTTGCTTCTCTGACAAAAGCAGAGATATACTCACTCAGTAAAGCAGTTATTACATACAGCAGCAACTCTTAGATTCTTTTGGCTGTGCAAAAGATTCCCAAGTACTGTTTTTATTGCAAAAAGATCCCATTAATATCAATGGTGCAAGCATGCTGTTCACTCCTAGAGGCTTTATATAATAAAAGGGTTACGCTTAATAAAATCAAATGTGGTAGATCTGCTCTTCACATGACCAGTACGACAGTGTTCTCATAATACAAGCTGTACCACTAGTCATACTTTTATTGTTATGAAGTATGCTGCCATATAATATCCCACATATTTTTCTCTAAGACATTAGAACATTTCATGCCAAATCCCTCCATCGAGTAAGGAGTCCAGGATCCTATTTCTTTGGTGGGCCTTGGTCTAATAAACATAATACACTGCAAAATAAGTGTGGTAATAACACTGCCAAAAATGCTTACAGAATGATGCTGTCAGTACTGTCCAAGCCAATGTTTTGTCTCTTCAGAGAAGGATGAGTATGAGTGTGTACTGACAACTCTGGTGTGCCTGCATAGTCACTGAAGCTAAAGTTCCTGTTTGTTTGTTTATTTGTTTGTTTTACAGAATTAAAGAGAGTTTGTTTTACCATTTGGTGCTTAACTCTCTGAAGGCTCTGCTGTGTAGAACTGCATCCTTACTTCTGTAGTGCACAGTAGAGGCAGCATAAGGCATGAATGGGAAGAAGGGGTCAAGGGATGGTGAAGAGAAGCCAACAGGCCTCCAGCAGCGCTCTCTTGCTGTGTGAGTCCAAACACCATTATGTTGGTCCCAGTACTGGGTCTGTGCAAGGTCAGTGACTGGAAGTTGGTGTGAAACAGCTGAACATGAACCCAAGCTGCCCGCACTGCCTTCAGCTGTAAGAACCAGAGACGTGCAGCTGGTGACATCTCAAATAGGAGGTGGGGAGCAGCTCTGCTCTGGGACCCAGGATAAAGTTGTCTGGTTTTGCATCCCTGCCCATGCTCAGCATCTGCTCCTGAAGCCTGCTCTGTTCCCACCTCTGCCTCTTGCAGGAGGCAATGTGGCAGAGCATGCACACGACCTCATCACACTCCCCATTTCATTCACAAGTGCTTCCTCGGGGACTATGAACCACTATTATCTTTACTTTCAAGAGTTTTCTACCAAGAGTCTGCACCACTCTGCTGTAGGGCAGGAGTAGTAGCCATAATCTGGTTGTAAAAAAAGGTGCTGGTGAATGGGATATTTGCATGAATGACCTCATTTTTCACTTGCTCACTAGAACATTTTTAAAAGGAAGTATTTGCTTGGTTAGTAGCCAAGTGTTTTCTTCTCCTTGACAACCAATTGTGTTTAGTCCATGTTAAGGGTAAAATTCTCTCCAAAGTTCACTGGTGATTTCCAGGCTCTGTAAGATTTGCACGCAGGAGACTGACAGCAACATTCTTATTTAATCATTTCCCACTGTATTTCAAAAAAATGTGGTTTTGCAGATCCTTCTGACTTCCATATGCAAAGTGGAAAATGTCAAAAAAAGGCATTACTTCATCTAATGCTGTTTACTTAGCACACATATAATCCTACTGTCCTGCTTTATCAAAAGCAAGAGGATGTGTGACTTGTTTGTATAACCTAAAGTGTCTGCTTATCTGGACTCCCATAAGTGCATTCAGCAGCTCCCTCAGATGTACAGTTAATGGGAAATTCTGTGAGTTTTACATTTAAACTTAGAATCACAGAATGGTTTGGGTTGGAAAGGACCTTAAGGTTATCCACTTCCAACCCCCTGTCACGGGCAGGGACATCTTCCACTAGACCAGATTGCTCCGAGCCCCATCCAGCCTGGCCTTGGACACTGCCTGGGATGGGGCAGACACAACTTCTCTGGGCAGCCTGTGCCAGTGCCTCACCACCCTCACAATAAAGAACTTCTTCCTTACATCTAACCTGAACTTCCCCTCTTTAAGTTTAAACGCATTACCCCTTGTCCTATTGCTACAGTCCCTGATTTAACTTAATCAGAGATCTGAATGGAAGAATGTAACCATGAAAGCCGTTGTAGAGTCCTCCACTCCCTGAATTTTAGGGCCATAAACCCATGAATAAGTTACATTCATCCACATACTGACACTTCTTTGTCACTGCTAATGCAAAATGGGCTTAGAACTCCAACTATTAATCTAATCTGAATTTCACTGGAGCTACTCACAAGTAGATACTCAGTCTTTACCAAGGGTTTGTAAGACTTGTCCCCTTTTCACCCTGTGCAGCTTGGGTCCCAGTGCAGGGGCAGGCTTGTTTGAAGATCCCATTGCCAAGGAGATGAATGAAGAGAGAAGAAGGATCACACTGCCCAGCAGAGCTGACATGGCTGAGCTGGATCCCAGGTGGTTACTGGCTGGCCGTGGTTGCATCTGCACCTACCTGCCTGTGGCACAGCATGTACCATCTTCCACTCCCCCTGGGCATCTCCCGCAGCCTGCCGCAGCATGGGATGCAGGAATAGCACGTCTCTTCCGTGCGTGCAAGGCGCTGTGCTAGGTTCGACCCCTGTTGTAGCCATATATACTGAGTTTAGGGGTGACAGTCCACTCACTGGCCACAGGAGCCAGTTCTTCTCTCTGAGCCTCATTTTTTATAGCTGCAAAATGTGTCAGTACTTTTAGAGTGCCGCACTCCGCACTCCTGTAATGAAATACTCCGAGACCTTCTCTGACCCTGGCACAGCAAACCATGGCAAAAAAGTCACACATGGTGCCTGTGCTTGAAATTGTGTTTTGGCATGTTTACCTAACACAGCGCATAACGAGGGTTATATCCGTTCTGTAATCTCTGCTGAAACTTTTTTGCACCTTCCTTGAGTTGGCTGTGCAATGAGAGAGAGGTGGTCACACAGCTAAAAGAGAACAAATATACCGAAGAGAGCAGAAAGTCTCCCTCAAAGACAAGCCAAAGAGAAACAAACAGGGTGTAACAGCAATCCAGTACGGGTTAATTCAGTGTCTCTCAGTACTCCAAGGTGGTAGATCAGGAAAGTGTAAGGTGAGAAGTGCCCACTCAGATAAAGACCTCTAGGATAAAAATAGCCCTGTCAATACAAACTGCATAGGAACCAAAAGATTTAATGGACCAATTGAATTATACTTCAGGACTCTTTCAGTGAAAAGTTAAACTTTTGTTTGCGTTCAGTTTTGGGGAGGTAAATAAACAGTGTCTGAAAGTAAAGGAAAAATATATATTACTCAGCTTTAATTGATACAATTTAATTTTGTAATTAAAAAGAAAGAAAAAACATGGGTACCATCCAGACACACCTGTGTGCCAAGTTTCAACCTGACGCAACTTAATACAGGTGAGATATTAAACCCCAAAGACCAAGTTAACAATGGAAACAGTGACAGACTGCTAACAGTAGCAAGGGGTAGTGGTTGACATTATAATAGTAAGTTATACGTTTTTCACAGCATAGTGGGACAGCTGCTAAACCCTGAACCTGCCTGCTGGCTGCCTTTAATTTGCCTGTAGTTTGTTTAGCCAGCACCACTCTAGGAGCGACCTTGTGTTTACTCATTAATCCTGCGAGTCACTTCATGGGGAATTAGAGCAGTAAAGCAGCCAGAATATTTTTAATATCAAGAGCATTTTGCCTTGTTTCTTCATTGTCTTTCTAATTTAAATATCCTGTTGTGCAAGCCTAAAGGCAGGAAGTGAGCTATACAAACCCTTACAATAACAGTATTAGGTTGCAGATAAGCCCATGTGCTCAGTGGTGTCGGCTATTTTTTTTTTTCCTGGGGTAATATAAGGTTTGCAAATGCTAGAAGAGATTATGTTTTCTCTTCGGAACATATTTGAGATCTTTCAAAATAAGCTTTGTCTGTTACGCACACACACAAAAAAATGACCGTCCCGATAACAAGAAATGACTCTGGTCTGTAATGCAAGGCTTTAATTATTTAGCTTCACGCTGTATTTGTGTTTCTGCTGTGAAACCCAAACCTTTTCAGCGGGCAGAGATGTAGTAGTGAGGTAGGTGCCTACCTATGCTCTCTTTCATTTGTTTCCCTCCAGCCCAGCAGTGTTCTAATGCAAATCAAACCCTTGGTGCGTACATAGCTAGCACAGATATCCTTACACTCCACGCACCTGGCAGTCAGCTTTCCTGCTGAGGCTGCTGCCGAACTCCATCATTTCCTCTCATGGTGATTACACTTGGCTCTCTGCAATAAAAGACAAGAAGAACTTCTGTGCAGATGATAAACAGAAACCCTTTATTTTTTCTTTTTATAGATATACCTGGATTTATGGGCCCAAAGAATAAAGCTCTGTTAATGGTAATATTTAGAATTTCTCAAATGAATCAAGTAATTTTTTCAAGCCAGATATACAACTAGCATTTCAAATTATAAACAATCCATATAACCTGCCAGTGCTGCATTTTACAAAAGTAGGACATGATTTCTGAATCTGTTCTCGTTTAATGAGATTATAATCCTGACTGTCCTGTTCTCACTGCAGTCAGAGGTAGTACTGTTGTTGCTGAGTGGCTCATGAGCAGCAGGCCTGTCTGCTTGCATAACTGATCCTGAATTACACACAGTGACTATCTATGGGTGATATTCTTGAACATGATAAATTGTTTAAATGGTTTGATCGTTGTGTGTGCACAAGCACATTTGCACCCACGTGGCACATACATGTTTATTTCACATGCACAGCATTAGGTGTAATGAGATCATTACATTTGTGTATATGCACAGCGTGAAAAGGAAAATTGCCTGATGCTCTACCTTTATAAGCCTGTCTTCCTAGACAGCTAGATTTCATCAGTTTAGACATTTCTGCTGTCGTTTGCATGCAGTGCCTGATTCAAGCTCAAATTCTAATGAAAATTTCAGCCGAAACTGCTTAGCTGTTTCTGAGAATGAGGTTAACGTAAACCAGGTGGGTTTGCCATCATTAAACATTCTGGATATTCTCTGAGAATTGTTCTAGCACCTCCACAATTTGAAGCCAGAGTCTGAAAAATCTGAAGAGGCTTCCTGTTGCCTTTTGCTATTCTCGTTATACATTTGGCTGTGTTATAAGCCTGTGAAAATTCACAGTTTGCACATGCTCCATCACTACCTCTTCAGTTGGAGTTGCTAAATTCTAAGAAGATTCTGCTGTAACTGAGGATGCTCAGGTTTCTCACAGCTGGTAGCGCTGACTGAACCACATATGCCATGTCCTCAGTTATAGACTAGTGTCCTCACTATTCCACGCTCGAATATATTATTCTAGGATAGATTACAGGGCCAAAGCCAAAATTTCTCTGTACTAAGAGCTCAAAGCAGTCAGGTTGGGATGAGTTCCAAAAGCAACTGCTAAGAGGGACACATATTAATTTATGTTCATGCAGCTTTCAAATATTGCAGAAATGGTCACCACAGAAAATCTCATGAGGAATTTAATTATTCCTTTTTGAGAAAAGTGCTTGAATAGCATACTGTAAATAAGGCATGGGATAACAAACTGCTTTGAAGGTAGCAAAATATGGAATTGCTCCTAATTCCTGGAATTTAAATGATGCTTTACAATAAAATTAGCAGGTAGGTGTGCAATTAAAGATGATACCATAATGCACACGTGTAAGGGGCTGAGCGGACAGACATCCTCAGTATTGGCACTTTCTATATTATTTTGTCTACACAACCTAAGAAAATAGTAAAGACCCTAGTTCCTTTAATGTGTATTATGCATTCACACATGCGCATGCCTATAGACAGCTTGCCTCTAGTTCAAACTAATAAAACAATGGTGGACCATGAAGCAAGTAATAGTTAATTTCATTTGACAATATAAAAAATGCAGGAAGAGCTAAACTGAAGTTGTCAGTGACAGTGATTTACTAGACATTATGGTCAATCCACAGCGCACAGCTTTCAGCTAACCCCCCAGAATATTAAAATCCATGATAACCAGTGGAGTACAAAGTGAGGGGCTTTCTGGAATTTCCATTCATGTCTCAGCCAGCTCTAAACAAAACAACCAGGGGGAACTGTCTATGATAAACTTCCCTTTGTCTTCACTTCTTCCAGCTGCAGTAAGCAAGGAGCTCCATTTTCAGCTATGAAAATGAACTGTGATATCATTTTTGAGAGATCTTTTCTTCGGTAGCCTACTTTGAATGATAAACAACTATTAACTTTCCAAGCACAGAGGAAGATGTATCATTTTTAAGGCACATCCTGTTTCAAGGACATGGGGATATAAATGACTTAAGAGAAAGAAATTGTGGAAATAAATGAGAGATAACAAAATTGTTCCCAATGCATTGAGGTTGTCAGTCTTTCTGCACTCCTGGCCTTGCAATTCTATATGTTGGGCCTGATTCCCTGGCTTCATTTGAGGCCCCTTGGGGGAAAACAGAAGTAACATATTGGAGAATCATGTTCTTTTCCCAACATTTATTTTTTGGAGGGCCGGTCTAGTGTGGTGCTAAAAAGCCTCACAAGAACTGCACAGAGCTTACATGATTTCTTTTGGCTTGCTGAAAGTGTGAGGATGGTGCTGCTTGTACAGCCTTGTTTCATGATAGCCCATTTAAGCAGGTTTTAGTGTTAACTTCGACTTCTTAACAAGCTTAAGTGCAGCATCACATTTGATTTGGTTTTGCAAATGTCTGGAACTTTTCGCGTGGAATTAGCAGATCTCAGTCTTCAAGCCTAATGAACTCGGATAAAACTCGGCAGGATGCCCTGTTAGAAACTATTTTTTTTTTGTACAAAGACAGCTCTTTGGTCCTCTTTTCTTGCATTGCGTTTGTTGATTTGTCTCAGAGGCTCGTAAGCTATCAGCTCTCTATTGATCTGTTCTAAAGTCACTTGAAAACATAATTTTGCAAGCTGCATTTCAGCACCTCTCCTTGTTTGATCTCTTTACCGTGGCAAAATGTGGCACAGTTTTCCAAGCATTAGGCTGAAAATCAATATGGTTTTTTTAATGCTTAATAATGCACATTTTTTAAAATCTTTACAGCTGCCTAATTGTGTTTAAAATTCCTCTCTATATGTTACATTTTCTGCTTTATTAAAAATCTGTCCTAGGATTCACATCCCTTCAGTTTAATTTAGCTACAAATTGATTCTTAAAGCATCACATTTAATAGCCTTTGGGGTTTGATGCGCAAACTATTCTGACGTCTATTCATAGACCTTTATAATGGGACCCACTCCAGTTTATCCCTTGAACTGTCAGGCTCTTTGGGAAATAATAGCTCCTGACAGTTGTAGAGTTAAAATATAGGATTAATGATCAGCTTTTAATGTGCAAATGGGGTATTCAGCTTTCCTCTTACCCATCTTATTTAATGCAAATTCACTGTTGAAACAGGTAGCATGAGTTGCTGCTCTCACTAAACATAGATTAATCTATCAGGGTAAATTCCTGAATCAAAATAGAAATTTAGATACACACCACAAAGTAAATACAGGGTACTACATTGGTGCTGACTTCTAGCCAAGTATTTTTGTCCTTTGCCAAGTCCAGCATTTATTTTCGAGGCTTCAAAACCTCACTTTCACACAAAAATAAAAATAGCTGTGCATCACAGCAACCAATTTAACCAGCAGGAAGGAGTCTGCCCTTCTCTATTAAATACAGCTGTAGAAAGCCCAATGGACTTTGATTTAATTGTTTCCAATAGGCCAAAACAATCTGCTACCTGCATTTTGTAAAAAGGTAAAAAGTAAAAAAGAGAAAAGAAAAAAGAAAGGGGTTTCTACAGTGAAGCATGGAGCAGCTCACATGTTTTCACTAGGAGATTAATAACATGTTTGTGATATTGGGCCTTAGGAATTGTATGGTAATTTTCAGTTGCAGCATCCTATTAAAAAGCTGCCTACATATACAAAATTAGCCTATTTGTTTAGAAAATGCTATATACTTGTGTAATTGGAAAATGCATTTTAAACTATGGTATAATAAGGAGCATTTAACCATTGTGTTATGCAGTGATAGGCAGGTCTGTGTCAGAGGAGCAGAGCATGGGGAGGAGCTGATGCATTAAGGTGACATTTAGAGACCCTTGCACCTTTCTTAGAGTATCTGGAAGCTAAAGGATTCGAGGGCAAGCTAAATGAAAGTCAAAATATACAAAAATAAAATAAACACCGAGTCATTCAGAAAAATATTTCCTATTTAAGCCAGTCACACACCTGCCCATACGTCTCTAATAACAGCTACCTTTCCCAAGAACATGAAACAGAAAGGTGTCCCTCAAGATATAAGGCTTAATACTTGCAGTGCTTAAGCGCCTTAAGCTGCCGATAAACCAAAGAGTGAAGTCTGTTGTTCGCAATTATTCCTTTGAGAGGAGTAACATCAGAGCAGCAGGCAGATGCAAGTACCCTGAGTGGTGAAGGAAGAGGAAGAAGAGCAAGAAGAATATGCAGCACATGCGTGTCTTCTCTTACTGCTACTTATATCCTTGCATGCATGCTTTAACGCAGTAGCAGGGAAGAATACAACTAATGTTATTTGGGAAACCTGGTTCCAACAGCTTCTAAATGGCCTACAGGGATTTCTTTTGTTGTTCAGATAAGTGTAAATTTACTTGGATTCCCCCCCCCCCCCCCGAGTTTCTAAGAAGGCAAAGCAATCTCTCAGTAATGGCTCTAGAGAAACATAAGATAAATTTAAATTAACCTCACAGACATTGTTTATAACATCCTTAGCTATTCTGTTCCTAATTTTCCGCTGCCTTCTACCTTGTATTCACAGCTGTGCAAAGCAAGTTGAAACAGCGTTCAGGCAGCACCATTCCACAGATATGCTGCATACATTGCTTTGGTGTAAATTAGGTACAGTTTGGCAGAGAATTGGTGGTTGTAGAGACACTGATAAATATGTATATTTTTATATATATCGTAAGCATAGCAGGCAATGGGTCACCAAATGGACTAAAGCTGTGATTTGGCACTTGATGGGCCAGAGGATGCTTTAGCTGCTCTATGCCATTTCTGGCTCTTGCCAGCAGCTTGTTCCTCCCATGTCCCTCCTGTAGTATTGTCCTGGATGTGCAGTAGGCTGAATGGTGGACCTGATCCTCTGGGGGAAAAAAAACCCAAACCCAACCAAAATCAACTCACCCAGAAAATATAAAATTTACAAATAAATAAGAATAATATAAAAATAAACTGATTTTTTTCCAGGGATTCGGTTCCCAAGGCCCACTACAATGCCAAGGCTGAATCAGTAAAATGGGGAAAGGAGAGAGAGGAGGTTACTGGCAGCCTTCCTGAAAAGTTATTCATTGAATTACACCTGGAGAATAGAGGGTATTGTAAATCCTGGCCAGAGACCTGCCTTCCAAGACAGGCACAGAGGTAATGGCAGAGCTATGGCTCAGTCTCCACCTTTTTCATCTTGCTGCCACTGCATCTTCCAGGCTTCCTTGGACAGAGAGGGACTGATGTTTTCCCAATGCAAGGTATTGTTTGTGTTTTAGTAGGTACACAGGGAGGCAGTTTGTACTCTGGCTTGGAGCTTTGATTTTCAACGTCCTGGTGGGTTTGGTTTATGCTGGCTTCAGAATGCCTTCAATTTTGTATAAACAGTTATCGTGCTCAGTGGAAGTTAAACCCACAGGTCCTAAATGATTTAACTTTTCCCTGCATTTTAAGATAATTTTCTCTGTAGATATGTTTTTAGGTAGAGAGATGGGCTTTTTTTCAACTTTTTGTGTAATCCTTTCAGAATTTGCTTAAATGAAAAAATTAATGAATAATTAGGCCTTACATTTATCAAGCTTCATCGATAAAACTTTAAGTCACTCATGGTTGATGCATTTTCACAGTCATAGCCAGTAAACTTTATTATTTCCTTCCCAACTTGCTTGTTGTAAATTCAAAAATACAGATCACAAAAAGCGCAGCTCACAAGACAAAAAAGTTTTTACTAATCCAGTGAGCAGAGATTAACTAAGCTCAGAACTCAGCTAACGAAGGGGAAAACCACTGAAAGCCAGGAACTGCAGTATATGTCAGAGAGCCAGTTTGGGGACTGGACTGGGGAAAGAGAGACTCCAAGAAAGGAAGAGCTGCTGGCAGCTCAGGAGACTCATCCATTTGAAGTATCCCAGAAAGCAGATCCAGCAAACCTAGGAATCACAACCCTCTCCCAGCCACCCCCATAATTCATCAGTGCACTGAACTCAGAAATAGCACACATGAATCAGAGGATGCTTAGTATTTCATGCTGTCCTCAACGCATTTATTATGGCTAGTGTTTGAGGGAAGAAAGGGATGAGCCTTTCGTTCTGGGACACCTGTCTGCTAGTGCAGGCCGCTGCGTGGACTGCAGCAGTGAGCACTGAATCCCAGCCTGTCTCCCCTTTTCCCCAGAGCTTGGTTTTGCTGTAGGAGGACAAAAAAAAGACTATCACACATATCCACACAGTTCAATGAAACTTGGGGGTTTTAACCCCAGGTATTAGCCAAAAATGAAGTCAGGATTGAAAACACTTACAAAACTGTAATCTAAACTTCTGTGGCTCAGGGGGAGGATGCCCCGCACCTCAGCCCTATTGCAATTCGCCACTGCCCTGATTTCGTGTGGCTAAGTGGGCATTGAAGGGAAAGGTCTTTCCTAGCTCACAGTTTTGTCCTGCGGCCATTCATTCTCCCAGATTTTGTTTTGTTATGTTTTGTTTGTATTTTCTGACCTTGCATAACTTTAAAATGGCCATGCATGATTATTTGGACAGTTTCAATTTGGGGAAGAAACCCTTCTTGACAGGTTCAGCAAAGGCTGCAATTTAATAGATGCATTTCAAATTCTTTAAAACCAGGGTTTGAAGTGCTCAGACACCAGTTCCAGCATCACTGGGATCACAACACAGCAGAGGGTGTGCAAGCATGTGTTATTTATGTTTGTCTGCAGTTTTACTTCAGGTTTATGTGCTGTTTGGATATAAATACAGGGTCAGATTCAATTCCAGTCAGTGCTGTCTTATGATAATATAAACCTCAAAGGAGACCTCTGAGGTGGGAAATCTGTTGGTAGTGGTATTTCCCACAACCAAAACCAACCGTCACCCCTGTGTGGCTGAGGGGTTCTCCTGGGTACGGCAGCATGCCCCAACATCGGTTCTGCCATCCAGAGGAGTTACAGGACATGCTGACCCAGCACGTCCCCCACAGTCTCTGCTAACGGTCATAAACTAAAGCAAATGCTTGTGCTCACGCCAGTGGAAAGTCTGAAGGGGGAGGAGGAACCGGTGGGAACTTTATCTCTTTAGGGAGTGAATCCTGCTGTGGCACGGGGGGGGGGGGCGTGGTAATGCAAGGAGGAGAGACTGTGTGCTGGGTGCTGCCCACTCCTGCTCCCCTGCATGAGGCTCACAGGCTAATAAAAGCCTTTTTGTTGCTGCAGCTGACAGCGAAAATATAATGTAAGTGTAAATATGTATGAAAGTAATGATAAACAATGGCACAGGGGTAAACAAACCTAACAAAATCAGATGGGACAGTTCACAGGGCAACTAGGTGTTTGCGTTGTCCCAGGAAAATGCAGTCTTGAGGAGGTGAAGGGAATTGATCCGCTTATATTCTCGCTTTTCCTAACAAACACCAGCAACCCACAGAGAGTGGGAAACAAACAAACGAACCAACCAAACCACACTGAGGTTTCCCTCTCCTTCATCCTCTCTCTTGTTATTTTTTTAAACAGGGAGAGGGGCAAAGGGGCAAAAGAGCAATCCTTGTAATTGCCAGCCAGTAAATCTAACTTCAATCCCAAGTGAAACAATGGGACAACTAGTTAACGGAGGGTGAGGGGGAAGGGGACAGAACATAATGGGGTCATGAGCAATTAAAAGGTTTGGCCTTTGTTTTAATGTAGTTTAAAGTCGGCAGAATTGTATGTGGGTTAAATTTAACTGCCTAGTCTTTTGAATTTTCTGAAGAAGAAATAATGCCAAAGAAACTCAGTTCATCTGGTAGAATCAAAAGATGTAGTGGGAAAAATATGTTTTCTTCTTGCTTGCAACAGCTGTTAAACTTCAGCATGCAAAATCATACAGGAGGAAAAAAAAAAACAACCCGTTCTTAAAATTCTAGTATCCCTCTCTGTTAATCTGAACTGTGGAAAAGCTCATAATAAAATCCCAGTCCCTCTCCCAAAAGCCTCCAACTTCCTCATCCCCAAACAGGGGAAAACCAGGCTTGGCATTCTTGATATTATCAGGACTAAAAGATTGTTTAGTTTTCCTCTCCCCTCTGCTCCCCCCACGTTATAAATCAACACATTTCCCAGATGAAGTTATACTGTGTGCGCATGCATATTGAGGAAAGGCTCACAAATCCCATTTTTTAAAGAAAGGAGGCCATTTAACATTACATTTTAAAATTAGCCAGGACTAAACACTGCAATGCAGAAACTGCTCCTCTTGCTATTGTGCAGCCTCTGACAAGACATCCAGGGAGCAGTCTCAAGACAGTTTAGAATGATGGAGCTAGTGAGGGTCCTCCCTCTTTCCTGGGCCATGGCACATGTTGCTGATGCACAGAAGTGCATTAGTGCCACTCCTTATCTGACCCCTCCTTGAGCCAAGTTAAACAAATGGCCTTTTTTTTTTCTTCTATTTTTTTCCTGGGTTACTTTTCAGCTGGTTTGAGGCTTTAAATTGAGTCACAGAGAGGTCAGGGGAGCATGAGGGCCAGCAAAAGGGCAGGGTCTGGTAATATGGCCCCAAGTCCAAGGTGAGGATGGCGTGGTAGCACTGCCTGAGACAGGGTCATCGCTCCTAATCGGTGAGCAGTCAGCTTCAGTTTCTCCCGCTCTCACGGTTTATTTCAAACAATTTCACTTGGATTGGGAAATTAATCCAGGCAAAGATTATTCAAAACTAAGGTTATTTTTCAGCCAGATCTGTTCCCCAGTCCAGCTCACTGGGCATCTGTGCCAGTGTAGCAGAGGCTTTTGAAGAGCAGAAGGCAGAGCGGTCAATGAGGAACAGGGATGTGCTGCCCCCTAAAACTTACACTGCGTGGGAACTGAGGCTGTATTGTGAGGAAACTGTGTCACTGCTTGGGAAACTTCTGTTGAAAATGCTTTGTATTTAAAAAAAAAAAGTCAAATTTAAAATCTGGTCTGTTTGTTGCAGACGTTGGGTATTAATGAGATTCCATCCAAAGAGCTAGGTTTCAGCTCACTCCATTTCCTCTCCCACTGTTCACTGCTGCATGTTCTCAGTAGACAGTAATTATCAACCCTAAAGCCAACAAGAATGATGTAATTTTTAATTCATCAAATACCAGGTATCCCAGGGGCATCCTTCACCAGAAATGTAGCACTTCTGAAACCAATTTTGGATTTTGGCTTTGGTGGAGGGGTGGAAACTTTGGGACTAAAAGTTTTTGAAAACTCTGAAGTCATCATGGAATAATGATTTTCTGACTGTCCCTGCAGTAACAGGCTGCCACCATGAATAACAGCTGACATTTCAGACTCCGGTTCACCCCTGGGCATTTTCTAGCTCTTGTTTTTTTCCCTAACCACTAGGTTTCTGAATAACTGATATACAACAAGGTGAAGTATGCTGAAGACATCAGATTACCCATAAGCCTGATGCTGTCATTTTAACCAACTTACTTTGCATAAAGGCTGATTCTGTATGAGGATGCCATAAACACGTAACCTATTGCGCAATGTTGTTTTTCAGCCAGACAGCAAAATAGATGAGCTCACAATATTATGCAGAGAGCACGTGTTAATTCTTACATAGTCTTACTGGATTTATTCTGAGAGGTTACTGAGGCTTCCTGCAAAGATTGTTTAATAGCTTCAGTGGAAATAGTCTAGCTTTTATAATAATACTGCTGAACAAACCATGACTTTCCAATATCCAGCCAAAGCCTGATTACACTCATTGAAATACTAATATCAATATTTATTAACTAATATTGAAATTACTGCCATCTCATTTTTGCAGTTAGTCAGAAAATCATTATGTGTCCCCTTTCAAAAATCGTTGACTTTTCCTTAGCACAGAAAACTCTATTATCAGTCTTTATAAAATATTTATGTCTTTCCTTGACGTTATTATAATATCTCTGGGAGAACAATCAGAATTCCTTTCACTGAAAATAAGACAAAACTTTTCTCCCTGAAAAATAATTAATGAATTAAATGTAAATGATACCAAGCCAGAGAGGTAAAAAGCCACAGCTTGTTCATCCGCTGTTTTGTCTGACTTCAGGAAAAATCAAAGGACTCTCTATTTTAACTCCTTTTTTACTATTATTTGAAAAAAAAAAAAAAAAAAAGAAGCTGTCTTGAAGTGTCACTGAAGGGCAAATTGTTATTCAGTTAGCACCTAAGAATATGAAGAGTATTATTAGGCTAAATGGAGGGGCTTTTCACCGATTCACTATTTTTTCTGTGCCCTTGATTGTTTGCACCACTATTTCTTCATTAACAGTACACCTCTCTTCAAGGTGCAGGGCAGGGTTATTGCCAAAATTCACTAAACATGCTAAATCACCAAAAAGTGATAAATCACCCCAAAGTGATAAATCACCCAAAAGTGATAAATCACCCATGTTTTCATCAGATGCTGCCAGAGCTCCTTGTGATCTGAATGAAACAGCACACTTTCAT
>JARCZZ010025041.1:21909-54702 GCA_030323915.1 Brotogeris chrysoptera
AAAGTGATAAATCACCCATGTTTTCATCAGATGCTGCCAGAGCTCCTTGTGATCTGAATGAAACAGCACACTTTCATGCTGCAGTAGTCTTACTTGATGCTGATTTTCCTTCCTATAAGCTGTTTTATAAATTCTGATATGCTGGCTTGCATGTCCCCATTTGTGTTTTCACCTGTAATCACTTGGTAAGGAGAGGAGATAAAAAGGGACGCCCTCCCCCTCCCCCATATCCCTGCAGGAGCCATGTATCAGCAGTGCCCCTTGTTTAGTTAGCAATTCTGCCTTTGTGAAAACTTTTTACATGCAGTTGCCTTGTTGTGCTTCTCTGTGTACTGAGCTGTATTGCCATGGCAATAGGGAAAACATGATGATGCAGATCTGGAGAGAAAGGAAGGAAAAAAAGAGACAAAACACCACTGTCATCTCAAGGCTAGATGAGGTCGGAATCGGATAATTTATCTGCGAAGTTAAGAGACATGCAATTTGAAAGATCAGAGAGGTTAAAAGGAGCCCCGAAGTGGAGAATTTTCAATTCATAAACATGCAAAGATGTTCAACATGAAGATCTGGATTTCCCTAATTGAGTCCGATAAGTCAGCCTGTGCTCGGATAGGACACCTAGTAAAAATTCCCTACTCTGGAGTGGGGGATTTGGCTAGCGCTTTTTAAAGCAGACAGAGCATAAACATTAAGATTCAGCTTTTGTCTTTATATATATGTTTATATACATCTATATATAATTTTACATTTTCCAAACATTGTTTTAATATAAATTAAATAGCTTATTGCTATTTATATAAAAATCGTCATAAAATTAGATCTTCTTTCCAAATTTCCAACTACTTCTATCTTTCGTGTTTAAAATTCTCTTGGCTTAAGTATAATTCCCCCCATTGTATTTACAATTGCAACACCCCCATGTGTTGCTATTTCAATTCAAGCATCCAAAGAGATGGTGAGCCAGCCCAAAAGGACAGAACAGTAGAGTTTCACCAGAGAGTTCAAAGTCTAATCTTGCAGTCATTTACCCATGTGAATACTTCTAAGCTCAACAGTATTACTCTAGTGACAACGTTAGTTTTACAGAAATTGAGTCCTTCAAATGCTTGCACACATGAATAATTTTATGCATCGGAACAGTCTTCTTCTGTGAAACTACTGCCTTGTTCAAGTTAACCATGTGCAGATGTTTCCAAGGATGAGAAAGTTCCCAGGATGGTGATCCCGGGGATTTATCAGAATAAGCCTTGTTGACCACTGTATGAATAAAGCGTCATGAATGTGATCAGTCCATTAGCAACATGCAAATACTGCACAAGCAATACTGGTGAAATGTAAAGTCTAAATTTGAAGAAAATGCAGATTTGACTTCTAACAGGGAATTTCAACATGAAAATGTCTCTTTAAAAATTCACTGCAGTAAATCAGTAAATATAAATAAAACATGTGAAGAATATTAATCTTGGTAAAATTGAAGAAGCAAGCTGTCAATGACTGTCAGACACGATGTGAACTGACAGTTGCATGGCTCACAGTCTGACATGGGGATCGTTACCTGTCTGTTTCTCTATCAAAATACCTACAGGGAATAAGAGTTTGCAGATTGCAGGCATGGGTGGGAGTGGGGAAAGGGGAAGAGCAGTTCAAATGGAAGCTTAACGACAGCTGTGAAACATACGTATGCAACTTATTCATTAGGATTAATCATCAGTCTTAAGGAATGGCTTACATCATTCATTATCATCATTACTGGAAAAAGGCTTTAAAACAGTATCTATAGCTTTCAGATCCCACTCCTCCCTAAAATCAAACTCAAACCTGACACTGAACCCTTTTCTGGTCTGCCACATACACAAAACCTATAGATGAAGGTTTAATCATGTTCACGTATTAATATAGTTTGCTGGAAACTATCAGAGAGTAGAACAGATCCTCTTGTGCATGGATGCTGCAGGCTTTTCCAGCGTCCTCTGTCAGTCCAGCTCCCCTGGCCAGGAACCCACCCTCCCAGGATAACACAGAACTCCCCTGGGTGCACCTGGCATGACAGGCAGGAGAAATGACTCATGGGCAGGTACCTCTGTGGCCCCGATCTTCACTCCCAGGAGTCCATCCTGGGAATAGCCATCCTGGTATAAACTGATTTTTCATTGAAACTGTAGAGTCAAAGCGTGACAGGTCACGGAGAGCAACCTCTGGGTATATTCCCTCTGTGGTCCCAGGATGGTTAAACTTGGCGTGACCATTTATGTGATCTGGGAAGAACCACGGGGGAGATTTCTTTTCTTGGCAGTCCCTTTCTACAACTTTTACCTCCAGACAACTTAATCCACGCATGCAAGTCCTTGCTGAGGGTTAAGCACAATGGGCTAGGATCACTAGAAAACTCAAGCATGATGCTCACAGGAGCCATCAGAGAAGACAGGGCCATATCCAGACATGAAATCTCTGACCCACATTTTTGCACTAATTTTGGACACCTGGGTGCACAAAGATACTGATGGGAGAGCACCTCCTATAACAGCAATTGTATGGAGGGCCTGGGGACGGGTCATATAGACATACATAGAGGCTGCAGAGTGCCACCATACTGACTTGTTGAAGGACTACTTGATCCTTTAAAGAAAGCAGATAGCATTGCATGCAAGAAATACACTGGGGTTCATTTAGCCCCTAAAATACAACTATTATCAGGCTTGCAAGCAAGCTGGTATGCTGTTAGTTTAAGACTTTGGAAAGCATGCCGGACAAAAGCTAGGAAAATTCAGTTTTTTCCCCCTTAGATCTAAAATTGCACCTTGATACACTCTGAGGAGCAGCATCCCACACCCTCAGCATTCCCACCTTCCCAGGCTGGGTGGCATTTCTAAAGGGTACTCAGGGTTACAAGAACCTTGTCTGTGGGCTGTTCTAACGCTTCTGAGTAGATTTTCCTGGATAAATGCTGACTAAAACAAAACACAGCTGGGTGAACGACATAAACTTTGTCTATTAAATATTGCTTGGTATTAAAATATGTATCTATTTCACCCATACTGGAAGTCTTCACGTCCCCTTGTCATAAATATTCATGCAGGAAAATAGTATTACTACACCTTTATGGAAAATTTTATGCACATACATACCAAGGCTTTAATTTTGAAATGTATTTCTTGTGAGGCTTCAGACAAGAAACCTGATGAAGGTGGCATTCATCCACTCTAGGAGCAGAAATAATGCCATATGACGAATCACCATCAAAAATGCAGCTCTGGTGGCAAGTATTTAATATCAGCCAGAGAGTGAAAAACAGCTCACAGGTAGAATCTCTGCAACATTTATCAAGAATTCTAATAATAAATACATAAAAAATAATGCAGTCTCCTTCTAGCAGTATCTTGTTAAAACTTGACTGAATCTCAGAATTTCAGCAGAACATTACATTAAAATTTCAACTGCCAAACAAAAATAAACCACCTTGTTAATGACAATTTATGCAGCGGAATTTAATGTTTTTCCACTAGTTCCACTGACTTAACTATTGGACAAAAAAATACTGTTACAAAGTGCATTCCTAAGGACTCCCCCTATTATACCACTGAAGGTGAAGAGAATGGATGGAGCAACAGGAAGAACCTTCACTAACCCCATGCAGCTTGTTTTGGTTTTAAATAAGTACAGAGCTTGACTGTCTCTCACACTTGATAATCTCCATAACATTTCACTGAAAAGTAAAAAGGATGAAGCATGTATTTGCTTTGTCTGGTGACAAAAATATTATCTATAAATTTATAGTTATTAAAAAATCCATACTATTTAACATTAATTCAGTTTATATCATAAAGTACTCATTTTCAGTCCTTCCTTGAGTACAGTTCCCATTAATAATTATATATAGTTATTTCTACTATGGCAGTATCTGCAATCTGCAGCTACAATCTTTACTCTCTTTATAGAAGACACCTTAGGAAACATAGAAAACCTTGTCCCTAAGAGCTATAGTGCTGACTGCACAACTTCAAAGAGAGGAAACTTTATCTTCTGATTTCATATTTGCTGAGGATACAATAGAGTCAACATTATGATTGGTATATTGTGTAACAAAGGTGATTTCCAAAGGCATACTAGCTCACACAAAAGCAAGAAACAGTAGAAATTACACAATCCATTATATAGACACCCATTCAGACTGTGGATGAAGTGGATTTTAGTGTGAGTTAGCAGACAGGGACTGAGTACCCATCATGATTCATAACATCATCACCCTGTCCTGAACAGATGTTGGAGGAACTGCACTTGCTATTGTTCTGTGTGCAGGTGGAATTCTAGCACATAAGAAGTGCCAATATTCCCACTTTCATGTCATTGCAGCATAAGCACTGCATTCCTGGGATATTAAAAATTGTGTATACTTAATTCCTATTTATTTAAAAAAAATACCAAACCCTTTGGGACAGCAAAAGAAAAAGCTTCACAAGGTTATGGCCATAATTTATATGGAGATTTCTTCTGCAGTGACAGGGGCCCCGGGCAGAGACTATAGGCTTTCCTGTCTCTCTCCATCTCCCATCTCTGGTGTCAATCTTGATGTGTACCATGAAAGTCTACCAGGATTTTACCTGGGGGGGCTGCAAACAGGTCTTAGTAAGGGCCACAGAAAGGCAGAGCTAGGAAATGGAAGACTTTCGGGGAGCTGTTTTTCTAGCAGCTATAGATGCAAACCTGTTTTCAGTCTGCATTCTCTCTGGCTTGTGTTTCCAAATTAACCTAGGTGAGTTCAAATCTCAAATCCTACTAAGCCATAATGATACCTCTGTCTTAACCATACTCCTTTCCCCGTGCTTTGATAAACAACCACATCAGTACTTTAACATTAATAGGAGACAAGATATTCGAAAGTTTACATGTAGGAAAAGCCTGCCCACTGCTGAAATGAAGTGTGATGCCAGTGAAGGGAAGCGCATGAGGGATCACTCTTGAACCATCCCTCCCACCTTCTCTGGTATTTCACCCTTCTAAGAACCTAATTTACAAGGAAAAACTGCCTAGATTTGTCAGTTTGGGATCAAGGCTTTATATCCTCTCTTGACAATCATGAAGGCATGTTCTCATAAAGACAGAAATCATACTTTTTACCCAGCAAAAATCTGCATTTGCACTGGGCTCATTACCTTCATCCTCAACACAGTAATGTTCAGCCTCTACTGCTGACATGCAGTCCTCCAATGTCTACTTGGAGACGTGGGCTGCTTCAAGGCGCAATGTACCAGCTTTCCCCTAATGCTGTAAAAGAAAACAGTGCTCCTTAAATTCTCTTATAGGTCTTGCAAGCATAACTGAGCTTGGGATGCTGAATGTTCACTTTCTAAATCAGTGGTTGGACAGTCTAATGACTTGTCAATAAAAGTAATGCAGAGACAAGCGCTGACTTTGAACTTGTCTGAAGCACTGAGAAAACCTCATGACTAGATGGGTAGGATAAAACAAAGAAAAGTGATTCTCAGGTGTTCATGGACATAGAGGGTTGACTTCATGACAGAAAAAGATTGTAAGGAAAGGGAGAATAAGAATAAAAACAAGACTGAGGCCTCGATTCTGCCACTGTCATTTATACTAATCCAGATCTTGACTTGTGTACAATTAAAGCCTGACAAGCAATGACATTTTTTCTTATCTGAGATTTTTGGAAATACTTATTATTAACTTATTCTTAATACGTTCATTAAATCCATAAAGAGGCAGATCTGGCTCCTACGTAAGCAATGGTAGGAAGCAAGTAAATCTTCAGGTTCCTAGGAAACAAATCCTAGACATCATTTCACTTCACTAGGGCTTCATGCCCTATTCAAGGCCATAAACTTTCTGCATGGAACAAGGAAAGTTTAATAAAAATACTAATGCATACATTCCTCTCTGTTCTCTTATTTACACATTCTATGTGTGAACCAATAAACCACACATTTTTTCGTCCACACTACTTGTATTGAGCAGAGTCATGACAGATTACTGCAGACTGGTAAAAGCTTTCAGTGGGAAATTTTAACCCATCTGGAGCATTGAAGATCACCTGATTGTTTCAAGGCTTTTTTAGTAAGAATGATAGTTGGTGTTTAAATTAAAAATTAAAAACTCCGTCCTCTGAGAGATGCTTTTACTACCTTGTCAGGAACCTCACTTTTTTCCCAGTGGGTGATAATTGGATGGTTTGAGGCTTAAGTGTTTACTAGAAGACAAAATATGGTTTATTCTGTGCCTGATATCCAGTTCACATATTGATGTATACTTCTCCATTTTAATGATAGCTCTATAAACCTTATAATTTGGTAGATTAGGAAATAATAAACTGGCTTTTAGCTGTAGCAAAGCATAACATAATTATTTCACTCTGGAGAAAATTCTGGGGTCAGTCTATGAAAGCATTTATTTTTATATTCTAGGAAATAATTGTTGACCTTACCCACAAGGATGGTATTCTATAAGCAAGGACCTGAGCCTAATTGTACCAATGGCATGAACTAGTAGGCAAGTTTAAAGCTATCAAAAAATGTTCTGTGAAATCTGTATTTATTATTCTATTCTTAAAAAAAGTCATAATTGAAACATTTAGTGATTCACAGAAATAGGCCATGCCAATGTGAACATTTTTATTTTGGTTGTTCATCGTTGTTCTAAGTGGGGCTTCAGCTCCATCAGTGTCTGACCTGAAATGTCTGACCTGCATCTCAACTACCAAAGTTAATGGCAAAGCATCAGCAAGATGATGAGGCACTTGTGGTTTTCATTAGGTAGGTGCCTACCATTAGGGACCACCTTATTTTCAACAGTGAATCTACAATAAAAACTTCATGTATGGGTAACACTATCCTGCACAGAATTACACCATGCAAGAATGAGATATGTTTTTCATTTCCTGTTCCCATATCCCCAGGCTTATTTCCTACCTCCAGTCACCATTTTTTCCCCCTTTTTTTTTCACCTGCCTCTTCTATAGTTTTCCTTCTTTCTCTCTACGTCAGTTTTAATCCAAATTTCACCCTAATTCATCAAATCTACTTAGTATTCATGTTGTCCTACTCCTCACTTGTTTGCTAGCTCTGTTCTTCAAGGAGTTCATTGAGCACTCTTTAGTGCTCAAGAAAATGCACTGTATTTAATAAACTGCACTTTAAATAAAACTTAGTGCTTCTGCCTTGTGACCTTGAGGTAGTAGTTAATTATCATCAGTGCTCATTTAACAGCTAAGAAAAATATCTGAGGATGCAAAATGTCTGATTTTGAGCCAAAAAGTGAATCAGAGGCGGGGTGAGGAACAGAAGCCTAGGCTTGTGTTTCTTTGCCCTCCATCCAATGACTTTTGCTGCCGTGCGTCTGCAGTGACTTTCAGCTGGAGAGCAAAATATACATGCAAAGTCCAGGCTTCTAAGAAGTAGAAAGCATTGTATTTATCTGTATCTCTGCTGCACATGTACAGAAAGGGTAATAAATTGAATATATCATAAGGGCATATTCAGAGTCAATGGTAAGCAGGTCCCTTGTTCAGAGATGTCACAGTGTGTCCAACTACCTTGGTCGGTTTCTTCACTATAACCCTGAAATTCAGTCGAGACATATAAAAAGGTTGACTCAAATTCATCAGAGCCAATACGTATTTACACTGAAATAATATATAATGTGTGATAATTTGCTTTTCACAGTGAAACTGAGACCATAACCCAACTACAACCAATATAAACTTTGGTTTGCTTTGATTTTTAGAGAAACATCTAAAGCTTCCAACACACCCACAACAGGTATTGTAAAAAAGCCAACAGCAGCTGTTTGCATGCATCTTTGCAAAGTAAAACCTCATTCTTCATGCAGTTCCTTTTCTGCGTCTTGCATTATACTTTAGGGTATATTGCCTCCTTAATTCCATGTTACCAGCTGCGCATATTCTTTGAGATCCAAGTCTTCAGACTCAGTCCAGAGTGCACAAATACTAAATCTGTACCATCATACTGTCTGAAGTAATTATTATTAGAAATTAAGCAACTATTTTAAAATTAATTTTATCTTTAGCATCAATATTAAAATACACAATAAATTTAAAAAATAAGCTCTCATAAAACAAGTCTTCTGCAGAAAATTCTGTAAAAAGATAAAAAAAGCAATATAAAAAATAAACCCTTTCCCTAGTGTTCTAATCAATGTCTGGAAAAAAACCCATAAATTGATACAAAGTTCTATTTAAGTTCACTATTACATTTCCCAGGTTTAAAATGTTATAGAAAGTCTACTCTTTTCTATTATATCCTGCATAATGATATAATATCTGCCTCCAAATGAATTAGGAAACTTTGCATACAAAAAACACGTATCTGAATGGATTTTTATCAGATGCACAGGTAAAGTACAAGAGGCTGGAAACTGTAAGAAGGCAGGTAATTTTTTATTTCCATAGCAGGTCTTCTGCTGTTCCATATCTGCAAAGCTAAAAGGATATTCTTCATCATTTCAAGCATTAAAGAAATGTTGAATAATTCATTTCCAGGAGTATTAATCTACAAAAATTTATTTTAAAAAATATAATTTCTTTTATTAGTTTCACAGTTTGATGACATTTCAAAATCTTCATGAGATACTACTTTTACATAAGTAATGTCCTCCAAAAACGAAATTTGATACCTGATTCCCTAACCAGCCTTGAGTCTTTGTTTACTTTGTGTATTATTCAGCTTCTGCCCACTTTGCCCTTATTGAAATACATAGATGGAATTCCTGAATACTGGCAGAATGGATATTCTTAATTTTAAATCATTACTAAAATTTTGGATTACTTCATAGTATGCTTAAAAAGTCTGGATAGAATGGAGATCTGGGAAAGAGAAACCTGACAGAATGAAAACTTATAAAAAAAGTGAAAAAAGGGGGGAGGGAGAATCTAGTTTTTGCAGCTTTTCCAGCTTGTCTGCATCTTGGTAGGTAGATTCATCAGTAAGAAGACGCTGAAAAGCTTTACCTTTGCCTTGCTTTTATGATGCATCACTTCAAAAGACTGAGCGATTTAGGAAATGAAAAATCACCTTTGTTGAACAGGGTAACAATTACCATTTATTCCTCCGGTATTTTGAGCGCCTTCTTTGATTTACTTGGCATGCTGCTCTTTGAGGGGAGATTATGGTACTTGTCACTAACCAGGCTTGAGACCTTGACCTGGTGTGAGCTGAGTATACTTTCTTTATTCCAAAAACCTTGGAAAAAAAGAAAAAAAGAAGAGATCTAAAAATGTGTTAACCTTGGAAGAAGAATCATGCAAGGAATTTCAACAGATGCAAGGCCAGTATTACTTAAAATAAACTACTGTAATGATCAGATTGAGTTCTACATTCCTGTGGTGTTTTTTATGCAGATAGAAGCATTTCTCTGCCCTCTGAATATTTTAGGCTTGCTTCTTTGGACAGCAATGTCCCCAAGGCAGGGACTGGCTCCCAGTGGGGCTTGGTAGGGTGCCTACCCCAGTAAGGCCCTGTCCCTGGCTGGTCTGCAGACACCACAGTCATCTTGATGAAACCTTAAAGCCCTAAGTTCAAATAGGAAAAGAGGACAGGATGAAGTGAAATAAAAAAGCACATTGCACAAGACTATGCATAGTTTTAATGGCAGAAGCAAAGATGTTAGTTCTTATTCTCTATCCTCACCTTTAACTAAATAATGACTCAGTACATGAGAAAATATGGGAAAGAAGTTATGAAAAAGTAGGAAGAAATTAAAGGAAAGGGAAGGGACATGGTAGTAAAAGATGCAGAAGGGCAGTAACTGAAAAAAATTCTTGTCTGGGCAGAAAGCAGGGGGAGCAGTCAGTTGTGCGGTGGAAGCTCTGCCTCATCTGAGCTTGCTGTGAGTGTGAGATTGGGATTTAGTTCATGTAGGAATTTCATTCTCTGTAGCCAAAGCTTAGTGCCTCTGCTTGTTTAGCCCTGAGCTGCCACTTCAGCTGGTTCTGGTGCTACAAGAAATGGGACTGCAACAAACAGCCCTTTTTAATAGAGGCCACTGAACATACATTGGATGGTAATATCACAATTTTCAGTAGCTAACAACCTGAACTTGATTCCAGTCAGTAACCTGGAAGGAAAAGATGGTATATCCTATTACTAACCTTCTGAGCCAGGTCCCCCTCTGCTTTTATCTTAGTGGTTGCTCTGCAGATTAGCATCCCTCCATCCCTCTTTTTATTTGCTTGAGAAACAAGAGGAGGTTCCCTGTCTATACTCATGTCTCATGGGAAGCTGTACATAAGAAGCTGATTTTACTGTTTACAGTAAATTATACCATGCAATCATTGCTCTCTTTCTTTTCCTTCTATATTTTCATCAATTTTATCAATTGAAAATGTATTGGCAGGGAATAATTGTAGTCATGATATGTAACGAACTCATGCCATGTGTCACCAAAAGAAGTTTGAACATTTTTTTTTCCTTATAGAATAGCTATTAGAAATTGTCATGGGTTCAGCAGCAGCAGTCATTTTTTCTCCTTCTTGGTAGCTGGTGCAGCACTGTGTTTTTGATTTTGGGCCTGGGAACAGCACTGATAACAGCAGTGTTTTCAGTTACTGCTGGGTAATGTTTTGGTCATCCAAATCCCCAGGACTGGGGGAAGAAAGAGGGGGAGTGAGTGAGTGAGAAAACTGCATGGCTTGGGGTCTTAAACCATGACAGAAATGTAACTCATAGGGCTCAGGACCACTTTCTGTATCAGAGTAGCGCAGAAAAGACATACGTGATTATTATATTTTAGTGTGATGTGAAAAATGTATGTACAGATGGAAGCATAGTTAGCAGACAGCAATATGCAATCAGTTATCAGAAAATAACTATTATAAGAAATATTTCTTTTTCATCATGATGTCAAACAGCACCGGTAATATAATTGCACTTTCCAATACCACTAGAGATATAATAAGCGATTGCAATATCTTCTTAATGGAGGTACTTCTTGTCCCTGTGCATTTGAAAGGCATGCGTCATTAAAATACTAGAAAATATGTATCTGCAGATCAATCCTGTGATATTTCTGTGAAGATCTGTTGAAAATGGTACAGTCTCTACTACTTTTAAAGTATGTCAATCTAAAGCCCAGGACACCGAGGAATAGTCTTAAACTACACTTCAGGATAGAAGACTTCTCTTTAAACTGACTAATGAACTCTGTGTGATGTCTGATCCTGCTTGGCAGCAGCAACATAGTAGGGACTGCATCATGCTATTATTAGAACACCATCCACAAGAGCTGGGCTAAGGCCTGAATTCCTGCTGTATGTTTTTATTGCAAGGAATGGAAAATACTCACTACTGGTAGACTCCAGGTACACAGATGAGGCAATTATCTGCAGGTTTTAAACAGAAGACACCTACCCCACATTCCTCGATGCTGTGTTTGTGTAACGGTTGACTGACAGACCTAGAGGGCTCCTCCTGCTCTGCCTGTTCAGCATTACTGACATGTAGGTACTTCTAGGGTAGCCATATGACAAAAGCCAAAATCATAGAATCATAGAATCATTTAGGTTGGAAAAGACATTTAAGATATACACAAATTGTTGCTGTTGCAGATGAGGGAAATTTTTTTCCATGGACACTTAAGCAATGCTTACTACTAAAAAGCTGCTATGGAGTCTTCCCAAATCCATGGAGAACAGGTCTTTAAGATTTCATCTATATTTCCATAAGGTTTTTTTTTTCACAAACAACCTCCTTCACCTGTACCAGTTTCTGCCTAATTTTGTAAATGAAGAATGATCACCCTGAGCCCATTGCTGCAATCTTAAAGCTTTCCACACATTAATGAATTCCTTTTTCTTGTTGTGTGAGAGAGAAAATTTATAATCCTTCCTCCCAGAGGGAACGAGCTGCTGCCAAAAGCTCCAGATTGAAATCCTCTGAGACGTCTGACTTGTGTTTTGGAATTTGGTGGAGGTTAGGGGTACCAAAAGAGAAGTGAAATCCTTCAAAGTCTTTTGGACTAAGTTGCTTTCTCTGGACTATCGCAAAGCAGAGAACTAAATCTAGATGCTCCCGTTCTTTGCCTTAACCAGTGGGCCATCATTTGTCTCTAACAGCAAAGGGTGATGAATTGGATCAAGCAGGATATAAAACACTATTACAACCTCAGGCTGAGTCGTAGGTCAACTTTGCAATCAACTCAAAGCCAGGATTTTACCTGGTGCCTTCCCTGTGTCTGGAAAATAGAATGGGAGATAAAAATATGAAGTTACACAGGATTTTTTTTAAAAAAAACCAAACCCATTTCTATTAAAATTAAACTTGGTTTGCCACTTCTAATCTTTTTGACCATGCTCCTAAATTACAAAAAAACCCTAAAGGATTTATTGGAAATGAAACTTCCTAATAAGAGACTGTTAGTCAACTAAGTTCTGGATTTGATTTTTACCCTTATTCTAATGAGCCCCACCATGACTGGAAGCATATGGCATTTTGTCAAACCAAGGACAGAAGAAATACTGTAAACCTATTTTTTTCTCCTGAATGTACAAGACTTTGTCCATGGAATTTGCTAGAAGCAAAGTGATTCTGTCATTTTCCTATTATAAGATACATTTAACCTACACATCTTCATAAATGTGGCCTGGAGGATGATGCTTTCTCTTTAAGGGAAGATATTGCGAGGAACAGACAACGCCACTTGCAAAAGAGGCATCTACAAAACTGATATACATCTGCGTTATGGAGGAAACATCACTCCCACTTACTTCTGTGAACTGTGCTAATTGGCAGGACAGCCACCAAGCCTCCACACAAGCTTTGTGGACTAAAACAAAAAAAAAAGGGGGGAAAAATGAGTTTTTGTTATGCCTGATTCTGTCAGCTCAAATAACACAGCTTTATAGCTAAACTTGTATGGAAATGTAATGATAAACTTCCTTATTACCTGCAATTCTTCTGAGGTGCTACGTTCACAGGGACACTATGACAGCAATAAGAGCAGTTCCTGCATGGAAAGAAGCTGAAGACCTGCAGAAGGAGAGCTTGACCAGCAGTGAACTTAGGGAGACCTGGTAGCCCTACTACAGACTCTGACAGACTAGGTTAACGACTCGGACTTTTCTGCCAGTGTTCAGAGTCTCCCAAACCAAGCTGTTTTGAAGACATCTTTCACTCATTGACAATGTTTGACCTATATGGATCCAGCGGATTCAGAACTCAGGATTAAAGAGTGTCAACAGTGAGATGGTGGCCCCAGGTCATACATTTGCCAAACGAAAGAGGAATGATTCAGACCGAACACTTCATGAACTTCAACTGATTTCCTTGTTACCTGTTAGACGGGTTTGGAGTCTCATTCTGAGGACTTAAGTGCAAAGAGGCCAAAGAGGATACTGCCTCTCAGTCTCAGCCTTAAGTCCTAACTTACATATTTTCTACATTCTGAGGGTAAAGCTGAGTGAGACAGTGGCAAGAAACACTTTATGAACCACGTATGTCACCGCAGTCACACTCTCAAAACAGACCCATTCTCTGGCTCTAGGAGACAAACGAACAACCAGGTGTTTTGAACTGGGCATATAGGTTTTTCCATTTTCTACCTGTCCTGGGAATAGGGCCCCATCCTCAGGCTGTATTTTGCTAGCTGCAGGAAAGCCATCAGCTTCTTCCTCCCATCTAGACCCCAGATATGAGCTTAGTAGATAGGCCCTCCTAGGCACAGGTGGAATTTCACAGCATTTTGGGTGACTCAGGCCAAGGTGGTGTACACTGATGACTACTCACAGTAGAGATGAGGTAGTTAAAAAACATTTCTATACCAAAAAAATTTCTATTACCATAACTGCATTTCTCCTAGCTTGACAACTCAGTGTGTAGTGAAACACATTGCCCAGGTTTCCCTTTGTCAGTGTTGCAGTATGTGGAGCAGTGGTGTCTTAAGGGTGTTCAGCCAGAGGGCAGAAGGCATTTTGCCCCTGAGGAGTTTCAAGCCATTTCCTCTTTACTTCTGACCCAAAGAAACAGAATGTGAATTCTCCGAAGCTGCTTTAAATTATGCAGGGATGAAAAAAGCCCCTGAGCAGCCTGGGAATGCAAAGGATAGGAGAAAATAATTTAAGCTGTCTCTGTTTCATCCCCTCTCAGCTGCATTAAGG
The DNA here is from genome assembly GCA_030323915.1 of Brotogeris chrysoptera. Classification (NCBI taxonomy): domain Eukaryota; kingdom Metazoa; phylum Chordata; class Aves; order Psittaciformes; family Psittacidae; genus Brotogeris; species Brotogeris chrysoptera. The sequence continues at coordinate 36,029 of JARCZZ010025041.1, forward strand.
GTACCTTGGTGACAGCTAAGTTTGCTCCTGTTGGTAATTATCCTGGTCATTTACATATGGTATTGGCTGATAATAGCATAGGCATCACAAGAAAAAGTTTTCTTGTGTCAGACACTGATTTTAAGGATCTGTATCCTCTGCAATATTAGATATGGACACTAGATATCAGAGTCAGAATTACCTGACATGCTGTTTGGTTATGGTTTTTTACTATATAGATGGTAAATCAACTGAGAGATTTTGCTTACAGCCAAAAGCAAGCTAACAAAGGCAACGTTTTATAAATCTAGAATCCTATAACTTGCCAAAAGTTTCAGTAGCAGAAGATAACTGAGTCCGGCTTCTTTCTTTCAGATTTCCAGATATCTCCTCACACGCATTCAGACTGACCATATTATCTGAAAATATTTTTGAACAGGAGAAAGATTTTCTTTCTTTTAATATCTTGATCAAATATTATCAAACAGTCCTTGCTTTGCTAACACAATACAATGAGGGCTACTTTTATACATGGATTACATGAAAGCATTCATTTAAAAATTCGAAGAGAGGCTGGCTGAGCAAGATAATTTATGTTGTCTAGAAGAGACCACATTAATATAAGACTAAATTTTTGGCAAAACCAAGCTAATACGCAGGTATCTCCCTTCCCCTGCAAGGACCTAATGTATGTAGCAACCTACAAGATGGAGAAGAGGCTGCAGGAGTCCTTCCAAAGTTGTTCTGTTTGCCTGTGGCTTGAGTACTACCCACTGAGGTAACTCCAAGCCTTTCTCTCCATCCAGAGTCAGCTCAGGCATGGAAACAGCCTCACTCATTATAGTCGCTGGACACATACTGGATCTATCGGATGTGGCGGGGCCAGTTTCAGCTTGGCGCTCTGGGTTCCTTTGGTGCAACTGAAATCAGGACCTTGTGGTAGGAGGACTGACTGGGCTGACTGGGAGGTAAATGCATGAGTGGGCCAGGGAAGCTGTGACATCACTGACTGATGGGGTAATGCTAGTCTGATGGCTACCTAGGACATTTGTGTTGTGACCATTACTGTGTACAGTCATCAGTACACTGATAACAGTAACTCTTATTTTAATTTCTTCAGGATAAATCCTCATCAGGAACCCTGGTTTCCAAAGTGTAGGGGGGGGTCAAGGGAAGTTGATAGAACTCTATGCACTTACTGAATCACTACAGAAACAATAAATTAGTAAGTCTAATATTATCCATTTGGATGGGAACATTCATGGGTACAATTATTGACTATGCAGATGGTGAAACTGCAACAATTACTGGGTAATGGGACCAGGCAAAAAGCATGTTGCAAAGATTACTAGAGAAGGAGTCTCATTCCATTTATTGGCCAGCTGTTTCATTTTTCCAACATGACTCATAGGGGCCAAACCTCTGCCCATGAAGCAAATACAAAGCAAATAAGCCATAGCCTGGGAAAACTAGGTTTCAATCCTGAGTGAGAAGAAAAATCAAATCAAAATCATTTGTACTTTTGAGCACCAGTGCCAATAGGAAAAGCAGATGCAGATCCAGCTGAGGTCACAGGAACAGAGTACCTGCCACTTCCTACAGCTGTGCTGCTGGCTTGATGGTCAGGGGCGGCGTGCTTGCCACTTTCTGTCACCCATCTCTCCCACATTCCTTGTTTTGTTTCTTGTTACAGTAACTTCTTAAGAGTTTCCCACTTTAGATAAATTCCTGGAAAAATGTTAGGGTTTAGTATTGCATGAACTTTTCAGCCTGGTGCACACCACAGAGTATGTTAATTCTGATCAATCAGGGATGGAGCAGGAGGAAGCAACAGTGAAGGACCTGCACGCCCTCCCCCATTAGCAATGCTGGGATTATGTGTAAAGTCTCGATAACACCATTCATTCTTAGAGGGCCACTTTTTGTCAGTCTGGTCACGGCAGCTGGCCATGAAAGCAAAGGATTTGGGTCTGGGAACCTCCATACAGGGTCTTTGTCTATACTTATAAACAATTTCCAATACTTTCTCCCTGGCGTGATTTTTCCATGACCTTTTCCCTTTGTGCCTGCCCTCAGCTATAGATGTGGACCCTGTGCTATGTCCATCTTTTCTATGCCTTCTTGGCTGTTAGGTAACTTTCCATTTGGGACCTCCTGTCAGCAGCAGCTACCTGTACCGTTTATCTCACCTGCTTGTGCCTGAGGTTCTCCATTCACTTGCTGTGCTTTAGTCACACATACAAACATAAAGAACAGAGCAAGGATTTGCTTTCTTTAATCTGCATTAACTGGAACTCACTATCTTTTGCTACCATTTTGCTACCAGTACAAACATGGTGCGCGTGGTAGGGTTTTACCCACTTACAAATAAGCCCCTGAGATGCAAAACAAGGAAGGCCGAAGAATTTAATCCCTGTTTGTTTGCTGCTTAGGAGGGGCAAGTGGGGTGACTTTATTACAGGTGACAATTACAAGCCAGGGACTAGGTAGGCTTTCTCAGAGAAAACACTGCTGTTGCTTTGTGTATTCAGCCTTAGGACAATTCCTTAGTCTGCTGATGCTCTATAGGAAAAGCTAGCATTTGTAAAATTGTAAGTCTTCAATACTTGATCATTCTTTAAATAAAGCAGTTATAATAAAAGGAAGTAAAGGTTGATGCATATAGAATTATTTCATCATGTTTTCTCATTCTTCCCTTCATTCTTCCTCTTTCCTCCCATTGTTTATTGTGATACTTTTCTGTGTTAAGCCCGGGTTGTGCTGTAAGATCCATTAATTGCATAAAATGTTGTGCATGCTTATTGTGGTATATAAATATATGAACCAGGCTTACACTGGTGAGCAGTGGGTGCTGTCCCACTGTGATGGAAATCAGTAATTTGGTTTGGAAGAACACCAATTCAGAGGACCGAAGCCAATACTACTATCTTCCCAGGGTCTGCTGTGCTTCTGGCTGCTGAGCTGAGCTATCCACACCTCTGCAACCTTCATCAAATATGCTGCACCTACAGCAAATGAGAGCACAACAGTCATGGAGAGCTCTTTCTCCAGTTAATATTTATCTTGCAGAGACAGTGGAAAATCCGGTTATCCGACTGATAATAACAGTACAGCTCCAGGATGCTATTCTTCTGCACTGCACCAGACTAAATCTGGCTGTGTTCAATGAAGTTACTCTTATTTTCACAGCACCGAGGCAGTACCATGCTGTCTCTCTCCCCCTCATCAGCTCAGTACTATCCAAATTATTATGGATTTACACTTCACATCAACGTCTAGCAAGAGTCCAGGGTTTCTTAAAAAGTATGTCCTATCCACTTAGCATAGATTCCTAAGTCTTTCATACAGCTAATTTGGAAGAGCCAGACTCAAAAGGCTTCTGTGCTGTTATAAACCAGTATTTTTGGAGACAGTTGTAACTTAATGTGCCCATTTGGCTGCTTCTCACTGTTTCCAATGTTGAGACCATCTTGAGATCCACAAACCTCCTTCAGTGCTAGGGATGCTGGTGGGTGGGAATAAAAGGAGTTTTGTTTTCTTTCTTTTTTCTCAAGTGTGTTAGTTAACAGGTTTTAGGCTCCTGTTATTGACAGGACAAATTGTAGCTTAATATGGTTTAGTTGGCTCACTCTGAGGGCTCATGTACATTACCTAACACATATTAAAACATTACTTGCTCAGCCTGTGCCGGAATATATAATATAGTAGTTAAAAGGAGTCAGCTAACACATTTTGAAGAAAAATGCCACTTCTACTCAAGCCAAGATATTCTGTTAATGAGTTGAATATTCCTTCTAGCTCTTTCTCCAGCAAAGAGAAAATGGTTTTTACATTGTCCAGCCCTGTGGCATGGGCTCACACAATGGGAGAGGTGATAAGGCTGGCCCATGGGAATGTGCCAGGAGGTGGATTGTATCCCTGCCCCATAGGGCTGTGCTCTTGGCCACAGCTGAGTGCTCAACAGCAGCTGAGCCTCGAAAGGAGAATGGAAGCAGAGCCAGGTGCTTGTGGCTAGAGGCCTGCCACATGGGGGACCACACTAGCTGCAGGGCCACAGTCTCTCCCGCCAGCCCTGCCAATTGCTTTTGCTGCAACACAATGAGAAGCTGAGCCACAGCACTGTAAATGCGTCTCAGAAAGATGAATGATGGCCAGGGGATATTAGGATGGAGGTCAAACTAATGGGTCCTCCACCAAATGAGTGAAATGCAATAGGTCTGATTGTCAAACCTGATGACAGTGACTGATCCTATGAGTGCTGAAATTACTAGGAAGGTGCTATGACCTGCCTTGGCAAAAGTGGCAGGTGGTGGCAAGGGACACACTTTGGATGCTTTCTGCTAGGCCTGTTACCCCATCACCGCCCACCCATGAACCTTTGATTTTGACATACTCCAAGATATGAAACCAGACCTTGTTGTCTCCTGCCATTTCTGTTACTCACCACCATCTTGAGGCTTGAGTCCCCTTAAAGTGAATGCATTTAGTTACAGATTTTTGTATCTGGAGAACAGGCCTTTGGCATTTTCATCACTTTATCCTATTCTACTTCAGTGGCGGTTTGTTGTTGTTTTTTGGCTGTATTTACAAATTCCAGCAAGCTATCCTTAAGAGAAAGGTGCTTTTTACAAGTCTCTCATTCAGCATTCATGGCACAAATCATGGAAATTCCTTTAGGCTACACTGGTGCCAGACTCTGTGCCTCCCACTTTTATGTACGCTTCATAAAATGCATCTATTTTCTTATGACCAAACTATCTCGGTTTCAGTCATATCAGGGATGAAATGCAATTGCTTTAGTAATCCCATCTGTGCGGTGCCTGATCTCCTGTTTCTCCCTGTTTTGTTAGGATCTTTTCCTGCCTTGTTGAGGAACTTTTTCTTTTCTCTTCAGCTGTTCTTTTCTCCTTTTTCAGCCTTTTTCCTGATGCTTTTCCCCCCTTCTTTTCCCCTCCCCCATTTACACTTAACCTTCTGTTTCTCCTCGTGTACAGGCAGGAAGGATATAATGCAATCGCTGCTATACAGTGACAAAAGTAAATATGTAGCTCCGAGTAAGCGCAACGGGGTTAACAGCCCTTTTGCAATATGATACTGCATAATCTGCTTCTCTTCTAGAGATAGTTGTTTGAATGCTAAAGAGTTGCAGCTCCACTGCTTTTACAACTCAATAGTTTTTACTCTGCTTTTCTTTTGCTTTGCATAAAGCAGTTCTTTTACTGGGGCTGGTTCTGGAGCTATCTTCCAGCCTAAATCTAAAATGGGAATAAAAGGCATGGGTTCGTGTTTCAGATGGTTCCCCCTCCTTTTGAATGTCCGTGTATTTTTCTGCACGTAGGAGGAAAAAGGAAAGCTGGATAATTTATGTGTGGTAAAGCCACACGCAACACACAGAGACACAGGAAGACTTCTAATTCTAAATCCTATGACTAAGCACCCAACACAGTAAGCATTCTCTTTATACAACTGCTGGTGGCATGTGAGCTTTTTAACTTTCCCAAAGAAAATCATTAGGGGTAAAATTTTTTGAAAGCGCCTGCAAGACCCGGGAGCTCTAAATTCCATTGAAAATCAAAGGCACTTCTGCACCTAAAATTCCCTGTCGATTGTGAAAAATTAGCAATACTGAGTGGTGCCACGGAAGTATTTATTTTATGCGTCTCCCACAAAGGAGTGCCTTTAATGTGCAACAAGAAGTTAAAATTATGGGTTAGCTATTTTACGTAACCAGTAAAATATGATTAGTTTAATTATCTGCTTTACAGAAACAGATGCTTTTTAATACCTGTGAATTTCATACTTTAAAGGTGCAGCACAACCACTGCAAATTCACCTGGGTCAGGAGGCTGGATGTGGCGCTGGGTACGTTTTCTTTGGCTGTAAAGCTGCCTCACAAGATCCTCTCCCTTATGCTTTCGTATCCCCCACACTGCAGTTCACTGTCACCCTGAATTGTGCTGATACAAGTGTCTGGGAGTCGGCACTCTAAACTCATCGTTAAAAACTAGCCTCCAAAAACCTCAGGTTCTCTCATTTCCTTGACCATTTTATAGCTCAGTCTTACAGTTTTACTGGCACACATCAGAAAGGGATAAATTGCAATTCAAGAACAGGAGCTTATGAGAAAACTGGAACTGGCAACATCTTTAGTCTCCTTCCCAATCAAATAAAATGTTCATGGAACCACACTCTGAAGTCATGGCTCCATCTTCCAGCAGCACTACCAAATTATAGAGTACCTACTCCCAGGTATTGGCTACTGTCTTTTCGCTGACCTTTCAGTTTGCCAGGCAGTGCAGCCACTTAGATCAGACAGCTGATCTAGGTTACAAATGTATAAACAGATAAGTTTGGATGAATAAAATACAAGTAAATGACAGGTAAGTAAAACATAAATAACTATACAGATTTTACATACTTCTACCTTCTTTTTTTGGCTGGGATTTAGAAAATGGTGTTGAAGGGAAAACAGGAGCAGGTAAGCCAGCATTACTGGTAAAACATAAATCTTTGTAAGAGCCAATGATGACAATTCATATTGATTTCAATGGTGCAGGCTGAATTCCTGCATTTTGCAACCTTTGCAATTTATTCCTGGGAATGGTGGCAGGAGAGGGAGTTGTTAGGCAGAAGAGCTGGAATAGCTGAAAGGGAGGGAAGCAGAAGCATGGGATTTCCTAAGAGGTTACTTTGGGTTTATTCTTTAAAGGAAATATCCTTTCTGAAACATAAGCTTCTAAACTACTTCTGCTATTCAGGAAGCATCCTAATTTACATGACCAGGAATGAGGTAATGTCTTAATGCAAAGTATATGCAAAGCAGCTTAGAGTTTCAGCAGTTTCTTTATCTGAGGATGACACTACACACTAAGGTGTCTCAAGTGCTGAGGAAGACAAACTTTTAGTTCATGCTGATTTCCACAGATTTAACAGCTGAAACTGTGCACCACAGCTACAGAGCATCACACATACTAGAGAATAAAGTAAAAAGTTATAATCCCACCAGGAAACAGAAGAGAACCAAATTTTGCACTAATGAAAGTACTCCTTTGTGACACCAAATAACTCTCACCTAGTAAGATAAAGATGAAATGTTATAGCCAAGAATCTAATTTATGGGGTAAGTGTGTCTACTCAAAGCTCATATTTCTGTGATGCTGCTTTTGTGAAACACTAGACCTACTCTGTGCAAGTAGGATTAAACCTAGAGCTTTATTTCAGCAGACTCACAGTTCTAGTTAATATGGAGCTATTTCAAAGAACAGGCCCATAAGGAGTCCTACAAAGATGTAATCAGATGCAGATGCTAAAATTTTCAAAGTTAAATCCCTTGTTACCAACTCTGGGAGGAGCCTTAAGTATTGCAAACAAGCATGATAAAATAATAAAAGCCACAGTTCTTGAGTTCACATGACACTGTCAAGCTCTCTTTTGGCAATAAAGGCAATTGCTATCCATCCTGGTTGTGAAGAAAAATGTCTTTAAAATAGAACTTCAAAGGCTGCAGCATCAGCAAACAAAACAAATCAGGGAAAAGCAGAAGTAGCTTTTGTTCAAGTTGGTTTTAATCTCAGAATTCTTACAGCAATCTCTAGATTTTGATGACTTATGGATTTTGGACAGCTGGAGTTGGAAATGCCTGGTCTGGCACCAAAACCTTGACAAAAACCCCTTCTACTAAGGATTGATCTGAGGATGTTCTAGATACCCATAGAACTGTAGACATTGAGCTTCCTCCATGGTACAATTTGCTTAGATGCTTAATTACATATTTAACCAGTGTAACATACACAACCAGTGTAACATACACAACCAGTGTAAGGCAACTAAACTGAGACTATTGGCTATAGTTAGCAGAACTTAGGAGGATGGGAAACAATGGAAATTTTACACCATTTTTTAATATATGTTTTGTTAATCCGATGGGTATTTGACTTTTTTCTTGACCTATCTCTTTCAAATACAGACACAGAAGCCACAAGGTATGTTACAGTGAAAAAGATGATGGAAAGAGAGATGAATACAACTATTTAAAATGAAAAAAGAGTTGAACTAGGAATAATGTTACATGCCACGTTCTCTGAGTCCGGGACTCCTTCTGTGTTGCAAACCTAGCATGTTGTGGTTGCTGCCCAGAAATGAAGAAAAAGCAGAAACAACCAAGTAAGAAGGATAAACATTTCAGGGTTGTGAGGACTGTCACAGGACACTACAAATCAAAGCATCAGTGGGAGGTATAGGACTGGAGGAGGGGAGTCAGAGCCAGAGCTGGGGCAGCCCCAGTGAGCAGAACAGTGCTAGTAGCAGTGGCACTAGAGAACTGGGAACAGATGCATCCCAGCAGCAGCAGCAGGTGAAGACCCCCTCAAGTGCAGAGGTAGCTTAGACAAAGTGAAAAATGGAGGCGTAAAGGTAATGTTGGCAGTTACATAGCGAGTTGCAAAGCTATAAAAGTAGTGTGAAGTGGTACACAGAGAAAAAGCATAGGAGGGCTCTTATCTCTGTTTTTGAAACAATAATGCTGCCTGTGGTTTTAACGTCTTCAAGTTTAGGAAAAAGTGATGTTGAAAAACAGAGAAAAAAGAATTTTATCATGGATGAGAAATGATATATATATATATATATATACACACACATATACACACAATGCTTGCTTCTACTGCGCAAATTGGAGCTGTGGTTTTATAAGCTGAACTGTTCTAGCAAAAAAATGACCAGTGAATATTTTCACATTATAGTCATATCCTGACCCAATGTGCTTGAATCTCCAGCAGTAATTCCATACTATAATAGAGAAAATGAATTTTATAAGCGGGGGTACCTTTTTAAAAGTAGGATGGTGTTTGCACTTGAGGTTGCACTTGTGCGTGTGGATGCGCTCATCACATAATCTCTAGGCAGTGTTTTGCAAGTATACCACACCTCTGGTTACTGGATATGCAAACTTAAAAAAGGCCATCTTTTTTTTTTTTTTCACAATACACTCAAGCAATGAGTAAGAGAAACACATATGAACAATGCAGAAGAAATAGAAATATCCCTCAGCACCACCTGCCAGCACACTACAGAGGGAAAGAGAAGAAGGACAAAGAAAGATGAGGAGTAGGAGCCAGCATAAGCAAATAAGAAGACTGATTTGTAAAATCAAGAGATGAAGAAAGCTACTAAATAAATACACGTACTAGCAGGCAAGTTAATGCTACTCCTGAGAAGCTTTATTTATGTGGTTGGCCTTTACATGCCAGCTAATCCTTCTGGACACTGACCTTGTCAGCAGTGTTTGTGTAATCTTTGAATAAGAATACGAACTGTTCTTTTAAATAATACCTCCAGGGTGGCTACATGAGATTTTTGCATAAGCATTACACACGTAAAGAGCCCAGGGCATGATCCTCTTCCCACAGTGGGGCACCAGCCCCTTGTGCTCATGCTACAGTACAAACAAGCACCTACTGACTGGGGAGGGCTATATCACTGCAGCACAGCATTTGGCTCTAGCGTCATTGTGCCAGAGAACATAGATACCAAAACATGCTGTGCTGCAGGAAACTTAGATCTCAGGCAGCTGGGATAAAATTACATATGGGAGTATGCTGAAGACATGTTTTCACAAAGCATACTACAGCTCAAATATTTCTGCATGCTGGCGGCAGCCAGGCCAACTGCAGCATGAGCTCAAATCTGAACTCCCATGTGATGCAAGCCAAGGAATGCTGCATAATACTTTTTTCCTCCAATCTGATAAGGAGTAAAGCTTTGGGCTTGACAAATCAATGTCAAAATAATGCAAAAGAAATGTAAAACCCAACCAACTAAACAAACAAAACCAAACCAGTCAGTTATAGCCAATTAAATGCTTTTCAAACTAATTCTGGAGCAGAGATCTAGGCAGAAGACAGAAGGACCTTGAAGTTCAGAAATTCAAAGACGCTCTAGTGGCTAAGGAAGCACTGCACAAAATGCTTAATGCAGAGATTAATAAATGTTTGTCTAAATCATCAATAAATTGACATTCAGGGCTCTTACAAGCTCACTCTGACAGAAAAAAAAATCACCCAACAATGCATTGTTTTAATCAAAGCTAAAAAACAAGACGCATTTGAAAGGTTGTGTGCGAGCACAGCCTGTCCACACACATACTGCTACCTGAGCCTGGTTTAATTTTATGTCCAAACCAGCCAAGACCAGTCCAGGTTTAGCATATCAGAGGCAAGAGTGCAAATGACAGCTCTAATCTGCAGCTTGTTTTCTCCAAATAGCAAAACTTGGAAGGAGTAGTTTCAGATCAATTATTTCTTTTCCTGCAAATTACTTTCTCTGTGATAACATCCAGCAGTGGCAAGACTAATTTTAGCTGGGAAGTTCACAGAATCTTACAGAGTCATAGCCACAGCCACCATCACAGCTAATTTGAGGCAGAGAAAGTTAAAACACTGTCAAAATATAAATGTTTCCTTCAGCTGATTCATTAGTTTGCATATCATAACAAGGACTTCGTGTTCTTGGGTAAGGTTAGTGCCTCGAGGACATCCTGCAGATGTGTGCATTCCCAGCCTGAATTTCTTTAATTTGCTATGCAAACATCAATTCTTTTAAAATACTGTAAAAAGAGGTACTTTTTATTGCAGCTAAAACCCATCATCATTAATGATTGCTGTTCCCGTGATACTGCTCTTTAGGATAAAGGAGGACACCATATTCTAAGCAGATGTTTACCCATTAATGAATGCCACGTTTCTCATTAGGAGTGGTTTAATTGGCAGACAAACCCTGAAACAGCTAGCAAGCAAACTCAGTAAGTCCTGCTCCAAGTCAGGAGGCTTGGTATTTTTTGACACATCATTTTTCCCCTCAAGGAAACTGAGCTTTAAAAACCCTAAACAGCCTAACAGCAGGGAAGTTTGAGGCTGGCTTGTATTTTTGGGTTTCCTTTTTCCCTTGTCAGGGGGCAGTTTCAAGGTGCGAGGCAAGGACAGAACCAGCAGTGGAGGGCTGGATTTTGGCAGAGCTCAGAAGTCTGGGATCTTTTGCGTCAGAAAGGCAGCTGCGGCAGCTCCCCTGCAAGCAAGGCAGTACCCAGCTGTGCTCTGGATTAAGCGCACCGGTTCTGGTAGTCGACTTGTCTGTGTTACTTTACCCAGGCTGTCCTGCTGATGGATTTTCATTTCTCTGAGCCAGGGTGAGGGTGATAAGACCAAAGTGTGGTGAAAAGGCATCACGGAAGATCGCAGTTCACCAGCCTCTCTCCCTTAAACCCAGCCACTGGCCTGCTGGGTGTCACTTACAGCTCCCTACCACCCATCTGAGGCCTCTAGGCTTGCCTTTGCCCATGCTATAGGAAGGGAGGAGGAAAGAGGGGTGGGAGCTTTGGTGGCCTCCAGGGGGGTTGTTTCAAGCCGCATGTTCTGACTTCTCCTTTGGGTTATGACTGAAGGGTATTTTTTTGGCTTTTTCTTGAGGCACCTGAGATGTGGTCCCCACCTGGTATTTCATTTCAGGGAAGCAGGATGCACCAGGAGATAAGAATTTTCAGGGTTCCCAGTGCTTCCAGATGATTATGGGACCACTAAGGGTCATTGGTCTATGTGATCCAGACCTGTTTTCCCAGTCCAATGTGAAGAGGAGAACAAAGACAATTTGGTTCTCTCAGAGATTAATATTGTGTCATTCGATGCTGCGTAACTCAACCTGACTGAAGGACCCTGACTAAGTGCTCTGAGAGTGGTACTTTGTCCTGAGCTGTGCCTTCAATGCAGCTCTACCACGTCCCCACACAACAGCAAAACCAGAAAGACTGACTCTCCCTGCCAGTTAGTGCAATACCCAGACGTTATGAGCCAAACTGGTCTTTTAGGCTTCATCCAGAGGGTGTCCAAGCTTCCAGATAGTTTGCTAGGGAAATAGAAATCACCCACAGAGACTGCTAGGGTTTCTGCTTTCAAGATAGCCAAGGCTGCAATGCCAGATGCTTGCTGTCTTTCTTTATCTGTGCTGCCAGATAGAGCCACAGTCAGCTGATGAAGGAGCAATGGAGAAGCAAACAGACCATACTCCCAACCCTGACCCATGTAATCGCTTTCTCTTTCCCCTTTTACTCCATGGCCTTGTGGATAATGGTGTAACATTTCCTTCTAGAGAAAAGTGGGATGCATCTGAAACAGAGGTGCTGCAGTAAGCAGATGCTGGAAGGATCCTGACAGGACTTTGACAAGAGGAGCCTGTGGCTTTAAATGCAGATCTGAAGAAGAATGGATGCAACTGGAACACTATGGAGATGCTTTAAGAGACAGCAGTGTGCAGATGGACCAAGCATTCCTCCTCAAGAGCCACGAACAGGACAATCCCCTTATGGCACAGTGTTCCCACATGAAGATATAAGATTTAATTTCATACATGGAAAGGATAAATTAATTAAATATCATGACATGCTCATATTTTATTATAGCAGGGACCTTCTACACAGTAGAAGGCACAAGCAGATTCCACAGACAGATTCACACTGCATTTATGGCATGTGATAATGAGTTATTAATCAGCGAACACTGTCTCAGCAAAGTCTATTTAGTTCTGGGAGCCAGTAAACAGTGACAGGCAGAAGCATGCACCTATACAACTGTACATCAACAAGCCCAGCTAAATCCAATATAAGTGATCTGCAGAGGACATTCTTATTTAAAGAATCATGTATTACCTTTATGTCTTCCCTCCTGTTTCCTGGAAGTGCAACTGCAGAAATACAGTGTTTGGCCCAAATTCTGTGCTTCTGTGAGCGATGGTAGTCTGTCTGCCATCAATGCTGCGCTCTGGCCTCTGGGTCTGACATGGCACCACGCTGGTCAGCAATGCATGCAGCTTGCACTGGCTGCAGTGGCCCTTCCAAAGCAACTTCTGCAGCTGTAAATAGCTGGAAAATGAAAACCACCTGGAAATAGTCTTATCACCTCAGCTTAGACCATTAAGTGGACGTGTACCTGTGAGGTGTACCTATATTTATGTCTCTGTAGTGGTACCACTGCCAATGAACCCAGTCACGTTTAGGAATTGATTTTCACTTCCAATTTAATGAAAACTTTGTATAATTGCACTTCCTCTTATTAATTTTTGAGACAGCTTTGATTAACACAGGAGACAGATTTCTCAAGTCAAATTTAACTCTCATTCACATAAGGGATCTGAAAGATGGAATAAAGAAAAGGGGTAGAAGGCAGGCTTAGTATCACTAAATCTAGTGACCACAGACACTTCTACACAAGGCTAGTTAGTTGGCTATCTCAAAAAAGCCCTAATGAGTAAGGAAAAGCAGACAAAGCGGTAACATAACAATTGACCAAAAGGTTGGTCTTCTAAAACTAAATGCAAGTAAAGTAAAGGGTTCTAATAAACATGACTAAAATGAAGACATCCAATGCTTCTTTTTTCAACCTGAGCATGAATATGAGCCGGCAGTGTGCGCTTGCAGCCCAGAAAGCCAACTGCATCCTGGGCTGCATCAAAAGAAGCGTGACCAGCAGCTCAAAGGAGGTGATCCTGCCCCTCTACTCTGCTCTTGTGAGACCTCACTTGGAGTACTGTGTACAGTTGTGTCCCCAACAAGGACATGGAACCAAAGGACCCTAGCTATTCTATGATTCTATATGCTCAAACAGCTATTCTTTTGCATTTTGAGTAATTACTGATATTCTTCTAGTGCTGGGAGAATCAAAAAATTTAAGGACTCTTTGGACATACTGCAGTAGACACAGTGCAGCCTTGCGCCTCTTAAAGGATAGATCCTAAACTGATCAGGCATAAATAGGAATTTGACTGTTACCGATGCCACCCAGCAGTACCCTTCCCCTGTAACAACAAAATCAGCACTGAACAGAGGTAGCCCAGCACCGAGATGCTCAATCCCTTCTTCAGGAAAGGACAAATATTGTTCCAAAATACTAACCAGCTCTTTCTTTGTCTAAAAAGTTTTTATTTTGTGGTGCAGGCTCCCAAGGCACTGGACTAAGCAGAATGACTCCAACTGCAGCTCACAAGATACTTTTTCCTTCACATTCCCCTTCTGACAATTGATAATTGCCCTTTTAAAATGCAAAGTCATGCTGCTGCCTATGCCCTAGAGTACTGAACAGTCTTCTGGTTTGGGAGTTCCCGTTGCTCCACTGCTGCTCTTTTTATGTGTCTCTGGGAATAAGGATGCCAGGCTCCTTCAACCTTAAGCCCCCAAACACAATTTCAGGGCAAAAGGGAAACAGGACAGATGTCTTCACATGAAGACTAAATATTTTGAGGAGGACCACAATACAAAAGCTGTAGATGTATTAGGTGTTTAAAGGCAGACAGAACCAGTTGTTTTTTCGTGGGAGGCGTAGTGCGTAGAGGGGTCAGGGTATCTCATTTTCCAAACCACATCTTGAAAAGAGATAAGTTTTTTTTTTTCCCTCTGGTTCTTTTTGTTTTTACCCCTTCTCTTCCATCCCATTCCCCCAGGACACAACATCCAAGGAGCACACTGTGTGCTACTGAAAATTACTTAAAACTATCAGGACAAGACAGCTGTGAGTCTGTGTATTCAACAGACAGGCTACAGTGCTACACAGCTGTACAAGTCAGCCAGCCACTTACTGAGACAGAAGCAGGGCTATAAGGTAAACAAAACTCAGCACTTTTAGGTACAGGATGGAAAAACACCTTCTTTCTGTCCATAAAACCTATGTTCCCTATTTGATCCTTCCCATAGGAAGTGAGGGTTAAACTCTACCATATTGCAGCAGGTTAGACTTACAGGCAAGTAATGACGATGCAAAGGTAATTTTTCTGTGAGAAAATACCATCCCTTGCGTCTCTGTGAAACTACATTATCCAACGGACACAAACTCTCATGTTAATATACTATCATTTCATTCAAGAAGGGTCTGATGAGCCTGATACAACCCCCACCATAGTCTTTTCCATTAATGCAAGATCTTGCCTTTAGAAAAACACTGACTGCAGCATTTTGAACCCTGTCTGTATTATTATAAGGCAAGTCGGAGTATGATTGTCTTGCAGTTAATGATGTGGCAGGGTATGGCTTTTTGCCAGGTTTAAATTCCTTTTAAGTTGCAGCCTTTAAGATCCACCTGGACAAGCAATAATTAAAGGGAATAGCAAATTAAGTGTATTAGGAAGGGGAAATGATTTACTAACCAGGGGAGAAATAATTTATTAGGAAAGAAAACTTTTCCTTTAAGCTGAGAGAGTCGTATTACCTCTTTCACAAATCATGTGCTCTGTTGTTGGTAACTTAATTTTTAGCTTTTCCTGCTCCATGAAAAGCTGCCTGCCACATAAGTCTGCAGCTATTTCTTTCCCTGGGGCACCATTCCCTGGCATATGGGACCCATCCTGACATGCGCTTTCTGTTGCTCCTCAAAAAGACTTTCTTTCTTCCTGCAAAACAATTTTGGAATAGGGTGGAGGGATGGAGAAGAGAGCTGGGGGAAGCATTCTCGGATAGACCTTGTGGGCTCTCCAATGACAGAAATAATGTCAGACACCTAGATAGAGCAGTCTGACGGAGAGGACTCCCCTGAGGCTCCTGCTCATGAGCCAAGCCAAAAATATGCAACTTAAGCCCATCAACTGAAACTGAAATGCAAGAAGTCACAAATTAAACAGGAGGCAGGCTGTTGTGCTTTCCTATCAGATGAGCAAGCAAGAGCAATATTTGAGTCATCCCAATTACTGTTTAGTTCTTTAAAATATTTTTTCTGGAATGCATTATTGGATCTCTGCACCGTGGTTATATGAGAGACCCTAGCGTCCATGACAATTAAAAAACCCCAATGTTTATTAAAATTCAGTCACAGTGGCACAACATAGCATGCAATTATAAACACAAAACAGATGCAACACCATCTTCTCTATAGTCAGTGAAGATTGCAATCTGCAAAACCATGGAAATTCGTGTCCTTGATTTAATGGTTTAAAATGCAGGAAAGCTGTTTACATTCACTGTCAAAATGTTTGCATTACATATGCTCACTGCCCCTGTAGTGGAAATATTTTTCCACTAACATTGCAGAATAAGCACAAAACGAAGATGCACCACTCTTACTAACAAAGTGCTGGCATAATGCAGTTTCACCTCTGCTAAAACAGTTGCTAATGACTCATCGCACTGCGCTATTTGTTCCCTTTACTTTGGGTTGGCTTCTTGAGAAATTTAGTATTATGCACATATTTTCAACTCTCCCCTGACCAGATAACCTTCTGTACAATACCACTGGCACTCTTTCCGTGTCCTAAAAGCATTAGCAATACAGACTTTTTTTCACTGCAAACTTCAGATTGCACAACTGAATTTGGAAAAGGTGCGGGTACCTTCCATAAACCATGTTCAGGATCAAGTAGGTAAGCTGGATATTTTAATTTCTATCTTCAGTTAAAAGGTTTAACTGATGATCTTCAAGCGTCTGTACCCTGAAACCAGAAAGGATTTAGGAAAGTCTCAGGACTTTCCTAAAATGTCAGTAGCATTTTTTTAAATCTCCAGCTAAGATATTAGTGAACATACATTGTAAACATATAATATTCTGCTACTAGAAGCTCTTTTAAATCATAGAGTCGTAGAATGGTTTGGATTGGAAAGGACCTTAAAGTTCACCTAGTTCTAACCCCCTGCCATGGCCAGGGATTCCTCACCTTACACCATGTTGCCCAAGGCTCTGTCCAACTTGACCATGAACACTGCCAGGGATGGAACGTTCACCACTTTGCTGGGCAGTTTGTTCCGGTGCCTCACCACCCTTACAGTAAAGAACTTCTTCTTTATATCCAATTTAAACTGTCCCTGTGTAAATTTGAACCCGTTACCCCTTGTCCTCCCACTACAGTTCTTAATGAAGAGTCCCTCCCCAGCATCCTTATAGGCCCCTTTCAAATACTGGAAGGCTGCTACGAGGTCTCCACGCAGCTTTCTCTTCTCCAGGCTCAACAGCCCCAACTTTCTCAGCCTGTTATCATATGGGAAGTGCTCCAGTCCCCTGATTATCCTCGTGGCCTCCTCCTCTCAAAAATAGGGGTTATATTTCCCTTTTTCCAGTTATTGGGAGCTTCGCCTGACTGCCATGATTTTTCAACTATGATGGACAGTGGCTTAGCAACTTCATTCCCTAGCCCAGGATCCTTCGGGTCCCATGAATGGATTTCATTTTCATTTCCCACAGACTTGTGCACATTCAGGTTCCTAAGATGATCTCAAACCTGATCCCCTCCTAGAGTGGGCCTAAGGTCTTCATTCTCACAGTCCTTGCATCTGCCTTCTAAGACTTGAGCAGCATGGCTAGAGCACTTGCCAGTGAAGACCAAGGCAAGGAAGTCATTGAGAACCCCAGCCTTTTCCAAATCCAGGGTAGCCAGTTCTCCCATTCCCTTTTTTCATAAAGAAAGCATTCACTTGTTTCTCACACTGAGATGTCATAAATTATAGTACAAGCCTGGGATTACTATGTGAGTACTTTTATTTTAATCACCTTCTGGCAGATCACAAACAGCTCTTTTCATACAGTGTTTCTGATTTCTATTGGAGACATTTGCTTCCTCAAAGTTTTCTCTCCTAAATATGCAGGTAGACGGTAAGAGAGTGTGGGTAATGTCCAAGGAGATCTGCATAAAATGTCTAAGAGAAAAGCTACTTAGTTTTGTGTTTTGCCATGAATTCAAAACTTGAAGTAGGGTCACTAATTCTGTGGCCTTTCAACTACTCTCAAGGTGATTTATGGGTTTGTGCTGAAATGCTACAGAAAACTTATTGGTTTTGCATGGCTGAAGCATGAAATAAGGTGGAACTTGTGTTTCCACTGGGTGTATGTTTTGAGTCTGGGAGAGTTCTAGAGTTCAAAATTTCAGCCAAATTACTGAATTGTGAAGCACATACTTGCATGAAGGTTTGGAAAAAAAAAATGAATGCTTTTTTGCAAATGTTACAAACTCAGTAACATCTAAATACTTACAGACTCGTACTGCTTTTATTTAACTGGCCATTCTAAAAGGAATCAAAACAAGGCATTTTGTCTCACCAGTTTCTTAGTGGAATGTTTTGTATTTATTTGCTCAAAATGTCGTTTGTTTTTGAGAGGATTGACATAAAATGCCTTTTTGCATTTCAAATTGAACAAAACAGTTCACAAGGCCTAAACTTGCTTGCTTGTTTGCTAGGTATCTTGACCAGAGTCCAGGAGTCAGGATCTTCTCTCCTGAAGTAATTCCAGAAGTCCGAGGCACAGAAGTCAAGCTTACTCTTTCTGGGCGGTGAAGTCCTGAATTCCTTGCATTATAGTGACATGGAAACTAGCTCAAACTGCTTGTTGTTTACAGTTTGAAGGTTAAGGGACATTCCTTATGGTAAGAGTTGTGAGTTCAAGCACTTTCTGAACTGAAACCTAGCTTCCTGTTTTATCAGTAAGCCCTGTAGCCCCTTATACTGAAAGCTGCTATGGTCTTCTCCTGGAGTTCAGGTACGTAAACCTTGAAGAGTTTCAAGTTTTGATTGCCACTCATACAGAAGTGTGGAGCTACAGGCTGCAGACTGCATCCTAAACCAAATAAAGTGTCAGCATTTGAGATTTCAGAGAGCTTTTGTCGTGGTTTAAGACCCCCACCCATGCAGTTTTCTCACTCACTCACTCCCCTCTTTCTTCCCCCAGTCCCGGGGGGATGGGGAG
>JARCZZ010025043.1:0-30980 GCA_030323915.1 Brotogeris chrysoptera
AGGATCACCTCCCTCGACCTGCTGGTCACGCTCCTCTTGATGCAGCCCAGGATACCGTTGGCTTTCTGGGCTGCGAGTGTACACTGCCGGCTCATGCTCATTTTCTCATCGGCCAACACCCCCAAATCCTTCTGTCCACTCGGATGGAAGCACACAGACTACACAGGCGCTCCAAGTGTACACTGCACCACAGCGCTATGATCCTACTGCCACAGGGCCATTGCCCCCCGGCTCCGGCCCTCGCTCTCTTCCCAGCCCCCCGAGGGGTCCCCCCGGAGCCCAGAGCTCAGCCGTTGCTAGGACACGGGCGCGCGGGAGGCGGGGTGGAAGGGCAGCCCGGGTTCCCGAAAAGAGCCGCAGCTTTCCTCCAATCGCGTCGTGCCTCCGCGCCGGGAGGCGGGAGAGGCGGGGCATCCTTGTCCGCTGATTGGTCTCTGGCTACGGTGCGTCATCAGAAGGCGGGGAGCTCCTGGATTGGCTGTGGCGGAGAGGGGAGCGTGGTGCTGATTGGCCCGCGGCGGTCACGCGGAGCTGGCAGGGCCGTGACGCCCGCGGCGGCGGAGGGGTCCGGTTTGTCAGGTAGGAAGGTGCGGTGCGGTGCGGGGCGCGGTGGTGCCGCCGCTGCTGTCCGGCCCCGGGAGCGGTGGTCAGGCAGGGGGGAGCCCGCCCCTGCCCCTTGCCGTGCCGTACCCGCCCTCCCGCCCGTTCGTCAGGCAGCCGGTGCAGGGGGCGGGTAGGCCCCGTGCGGGGATTTAACTGCGGGCGGGGCGGGCAGCGACGCCGTTCACGCTTCCATCCGAGGGGGCGGCAGCTGTGACATCTGGTGTCCTCGCTCGACGGTGGTGCGGGGAAGCGGCGGCGGCGGCCGCGCCACCGCCTGTTGCCCGGGGGCGGCTCCGCCCCAGCGGGGCCCGCAGCGCGGCGGGTGCCCATCTCCACCCCCGGGGCTGACACCGGGCCGGGACTGCGGGGCCCTGCGCGGGGTTGGGCCGAAGGGAGGATGTGGCTGGCCCGGGCCGCGTCGTGCAGCATCTGTCCGCGACTGTGGGGACCCGGCATGTCCGTTCCTATCCTGTGCTACGGGCTGTGACTGCCGCGAATAACGAAAGGACGCGCCAGCCACCGCTTGGAGCTGTGATACGTGCTCACCCCCAAAGTAAACGCAGCGCCTCAGGCTTTGGATGTCCTCCCTTGTACAGCTTGAGGAGTTTTTGAACTTAGGCCTTAGATGTAAGGCCGACGTAGAAAGGGTCTTCTCAGTGCTGCTGCCCAGGGTTTTTTCATGTGCGTTTTTATGCTGTGTGTGTTTGTGGGTTTGGTCTTTGCGATGGTCCTAAATGCCCGCATATCTAGTGTTTGAGGTCGAAATACACAGAAGGGCATGAAACACTCCTTTTCATGTTGCAGTGTGTTTCTGTTTTGTTTGAATTCATATGAGCATACACCCTTGGAAGAGACACATCATAGGTTATGATATAACCTATGTTATATCATATGTTATATCATAGGTTATAGAATACGCAGGGTTTTATTACACTTTTAAACAGGTCGACTCTTTTTCTATTTGCAAGAAAGCAGCAGTGTTTCCACACGTGGATGTGACTTTTCCTTTGTAACAAACCTTCACAGAGGGACTTTGATGATCTGCTGTATTTCAGTGCAGCTTCTAGTAGCAGGTTCCTGTGTAAGAAAAATCTGGGTGACATCTGAAACCTTTTGACCAAAAGAATTTACTACGTATTATTTTAAGATAATTGTATCTCCTGAATAGCATGTAATAAAGAGATGACTGATACAGTTTACTACCTGTATGTGTTAGTCCTTGGGAAGCTCAAGGAGGAGGGATGTTCATACTTCTAATGTGCGCACAGTGAAAGCGAATTGCAAATGATGGACATACAGGTTGAGGTACAGTAATGGTTATCATTGGTGAGACAGACGTATTTTCTCTCCTTTTATAAATTCATTTTTAATGCCTTGAAGCAAATTTTCAGTACATTGTTACAGTTTTAAAATATACATGTGTGGAATGTTAACCTCAGAAGGGTTGAGCTTTGGGGGTATTTCTTCGAAGGAGAAGAGCAAAGTTACTTATTAACTGAGCAAAAGCTGTTATCCATCACCAAGGTCCTTTCTAGGTTCCTTGCAACTATAACTTTGAGTCGCAACTGAGTCTTTCAAAGGAAGGCTATTTTCCAGTCGGTATTTGTGTTGCCAGTGTGTAAAGCGGTTATGTAGAAGTCCTCCTGAGAAAGCAAGACAGGCTGAAGGGGGGTCAGGAGGATTTTAAGGGTATAGTGACACAATGGAAGATGGGAATGCCTTTGTTAGGTGTGCCTCACTGGAATGAGAAATTTAACACAGGGAAGCAAGATCAGCTGCGTGGGGCTGCAATGCAGTTAGGTAACATAGAATGTATTTCCATGCCTGAAAGTGTTCATAGTTCAGTGGAGAGGAGCGGATGATGTGAGGTAGTTTTATGCTACTTCGCCGCGGCTCGGGGTACTTTGGGCCAGGCGCCTGGCGTCAGCTCTTTGTTCATGCTGAGACACCCCCCCCCCCTTCCTGCCCGGCTCACCCCACCGCTGCTCCGGGTGCTTTGGGCTGGGGGTGGTGGGTGAAGGGAGGTATATGCTGCGTGTCAGCCCGAAGGCGGAGGAAGCTGGCCGCCAGCCCGGAGCTGCTCCGTACAAGGAGAGCTTAGCTGCATGAGGTCATCACTACACAGGGAGGAGGTTTCTGCCCTGTGTGGGAAGTGGGTCTAGGAAAAGGAAAGAGAATTCTTTTGCCGGGGGGAGGGGGGGGGGAAGGAGAAGCAGCAAGGGAAGAGAGGAAAGCTTGAGTTCACTCTAGCAGGATGTAGGATGAGTATATATGCTCCTGTTGTAAGATAAGCCTGTCCACTCGGTACTGTCTGAATTCTAGTGTAGTGTATTTGCCTTATAAGAATGTATTTTGAAAACTTAATGGAGAGGTTTATTACACAGTAGAGATAGTCTTGAAATTGTTGAATATTCATTTCTTTTAGGGAATTAAAGGGTTTGAAATACTGTGTGTGTAAATATGCAGCACATTTCTACTGTATAATATTTGCATTAGGTAACTGTCACATTTTAAAAAAAATATGTTTTAGAAATTTTTGTTTGGTAGTGAATCAGTGGCATTTGTAGCTGTGTATCCCCGGTTCCAGAGAGGGTAGGGAAGGTAGTTACCTTTCTTTCTAAGAGCTACATGTGTGGTCTCGTACAGTGCATAGAAAGTTTTGCTAATAGCTCTTAAAAAGCAGCAAGGGTGCTTCTGAAATGGCTTCCTCCCTCTCCCGCCTCTTTTAAGGCCTGTTTCATGGGATTTTGATTCCTGTCATCTTGTAGCATGAAATCGTATTTGAAAGTGTGATTGTAATATTTTCTAATTCCTTCTGCAAGCTTGAATTCAGAGTTGAGGTTGGTTTTGAGTGTAATACGTCTGAAGTAATAGGGAGTTTTTCAGTTCTATGTGTTTCCCTGTGGATGATAAAAATAAATTCCTAATAAATTAAGACTTAATGCTGTTGTTAGGCTGAGTGAATTGTACTTCATAACATTATTCTACTTTGAATCTCAGATTATCATTTGCTCTATAGACACCAATTTCCTTCACATTTCTTTCTGTACTAGAAGGAAAATGCTAAATGGTTTAACAACATACCATTTCAAACTTTCTTTTCCACCTCTGAGCTTGTTACTAACCTACTCATGATACACTAACTGAGCTTATTACTAAATGCTCACCAAGAGTGTCACAGTGAGTAGAGGCAGCTCTCCATGCTCAGAACTGTACTGTGATTCAGTGACACTGTTTTCTGGCCAGTTGTACAGGTTTGTCAGAATTCCTGATCTTTGAAATGTGTTAGTCAGCTTGTTAGAACACAGCTCTGGCTGCTTAATCTTGTCTGTATTGTGAACTTGTGCTTTGAGCAGCGAGGGTATTTCACTAGGTTTTCTGATACGATTGCTCTTTCTGTTGAGGGGAAAGTTACTACTCTGGTCTTGTCCTTATGATTTTGTTAGGGTGAACATGGAGTAACAGCAGTAGTTGTGTACTGTGAGGAGTTTCTGTGGGGTAGCTCTCTATTGAGATGATCACATGAAGCTTTCAACTGTTAAGGGAGAATTAAAAACATTGCAAGTGTACTCTTAATTTGCCCTTTAGATATGCTTTACAATATTGCTTGCAAAATGCTGTAGTCCATTTGGAACCCTGTCTTATTAAGTGTTAGTAAGGAAAATACTAATAAATAGCTATTTGATAGTTATCATGTATTTATAAATTTTCCTATATGTTATCATTTTCCTATATGGTAATCAAATCTTGTTCTGAAGACAGTTGTTTGCGAGGTCTCTTGTAATTATCATCATTTGCTCTTAGAGTCTCAAAACCTTTTTTCATATTATGATTTTGGAAGTGATTTATTTTAACATGAGGAGCTGAGACATCAAGAAATTAAGCTAGCTTAATCATCAAAATAAAGTACCATAATTAAGTCCTAATAAAAAAAATCAATTACCTTTTAAGTAGGGTCAACATGTGAAAAGTTCATGAATTGATGGAAGTGCTCCTTGATAGAAGCAGAAATAGAATCCAGAACAGTGTTAAAGTACATTAATCATGAGCCCTTTGTTCCCTTGAAATTGCTTGTTTAGAAACTGGGAGACATACAATTACAGCAATGAGCGTGATAAGAGTTGTGAAGATGAGCCCCTCTGACAGAATGCTAAATTATCCCCAGAGCAGTCCATCCTCTGTAATAAACGAGGCAGGTGTTTATGGAGAAAAGCAGTATGGAAATAATTACGTGACCCCATAATGCATATTCCAAAGAGGATGGTGTTTAGGTTTTCATCCTTGATTTATGAATCTTTTAATTTCAGTACTTAATTTGTCAGTTTTGCTCTATTTCTGCGGTTCTCTTTATGCCTAACTTTTTGATTTAGAAAAATGAGAAAATCTTATTCTATACATCTACAGCATATTGTAACTTACATTGTCGTCACATTTATAAATGTTTGCTGTTTGAGCTGAGAATGGTAGTAGTAAGTTGCTTTTCTCAGTACAAAACGCACTGGAGTGGGAAAGGCATAGATGGTTGTTTAATAAAAGCAGGAATAATTGTGTTGAATATTTGGTGCTGTAATGCTCAGACAGTACAAATAACATATTAATAATGGCTAAGCTAGTAGAGGTTGTTAGTGGCTGGGCTAGTAAATCATGAAATTCACTGGTGCTGACCCTGTAAATAAGAATAGGTTCTTAAGATAAATCTTAGTCTTTGAATACCTGAAGCTTGACCCATTGGCTATTAAATTGTGAAAGTTTTAAAAAATCTCTTTAGTGTAGCATACTGCCACTCTGTCTGTTAAAATACAGCTTTTGTGAATTAAGCTAAAGCTTTCTTTAATGTTTTGGTTTTCTTTCGGGTAGCATCTGACTTCCTAGTTGTGGCTTCTGCTTCAAAATGTTTGCAGATATGAAATAGTACCCCACAGTATTTGTATCTCAAGAAAGTTTCAGGAGCTCTAGATAAGAGGTGCAGTCGAGTGAAGTGGCTATGGTTTAAGAGAGTGACAGTTTAAACACTGTAAACAATTGTATTTTAAAACAATCGTGCTACCCCTTTAGCAACACGATGTGAGAATTGCTCTTGTGGCAAATTTTGAGGAAAATGATACACCTTTTAAACATCTTTTCGCTGATTAAAAAACATAAAGCATGGAATCAAAAACTTCACGCTCATTTATTGTTGATATGCATGAGGTTTTTTGTTTGCTGGTGCTGAGAATAGTGTGCTTTCTCCCAAGGAGAATATTTTTTGCATAATTTCCATAATATGGTTGTTTCCCAGTTCAGCAGATATGATAAGTGAAGTTCACCAGATAAAAGCAAATGCTTGATTCACCAAACAGAGAAAGGTGTTAGTGGTTGAAGTGCAAGTGTGCAGCTGAAAAAGCAAAGAATTACGGAGTTAAAGGTGTGCAACAAAGGTAGAAGGCGGCCATTTAATACTCACTTCTGCTGTTTGGATTGGGTGAATGGTTACATTGGAGTGGCAAATCACTCAGCACTGAATGTGTTAAGTAAATCTGAATCTACTTATTTAAACAAATTTAATTGGTATCTAGATTATATAATTTATCTAAATGATTCCTTTTTTATATGAGGCGGTAATTGCACACATCCTCATTAAAGTCAAAATCTCAGTTTGATTCAGTCCTCCTCTTCCTCCATGGCCTCTTAGTGTTCCATGCTTCACGCTCCCTAACTGCTTTTCTGGTGTCAGCTGGTACCCTCTGAAAGGAAACCTGCGCACAGCTGTTGGGATTTTTTTCTCCAGACTTTGCTGCGGCCACAGTATGGATGCGTACTGCAGCAGATTTGTGTCCTAAGCTAAACAGTGTCCCAGAAGTCTACTATCCTGTGTGCCTTGTGTCCCCGCACCTAAGGCTTCATGTTTCCACAAAGCATGCAGTGCATACCCTGCATATCATGCTGCTGAAGCATCATTCTGGCTGCTGTAGCATGGTGTTTCCTTGTGCTCTGGTATTTCATCACCAAAGTTTCCCTACCCCAACATGGGGGGCCTAGTGGAGGTAAAGGGGCTTGCAGGGTCTTACAGCAGCAGTGAGGGGCCATTTTCAAGTGGTGATTAAGTAGATGGTTGTTAACATTTTTGGCTATTACAATAAGATACAGTAAGGTGCCTTCTGCCCCTCTGCAGAATTTTTCTGAGATTAGGCAGGATTTCAGGTTTAAAGATGCAGTACTAGTCAAATTCCCTTCAACTGTCTCTGAGTGCATTAAGGCAAGAATTCTGAGGGACCTAAATAACCCTTTCCCTGCAATACCAATATTATTATCCCTGAATTTATTTATTTCTTTTTTTTTTCTGAAGAACATTCATGAATGGCGCTGTGTCCTGAAGAACATTGGCCTCATAAAGTAAAAGTTAGTTGCTTGGTATCATTGGTGGAAAGAATAGTTTTGATATGCATAGTGAAAAGGTGGGGCTAAAAAATTAATCTGTTGCAATAAAGATCAGTTAGGCTGAATCTTATGTGTACAGATTTCCCTGTGACGAGTCCAAGCGTATGTTTTAGGTTTTTTTTTGCTCATGTGGACTTCAGTACCATTTATCCCAGAGACCTGGGAGGTTAAACGTTCACAACTTTTAACTGTTATAATACCCATTAATTACAGTTTGGTCCATTTGTGCATTTTAAAATGAAAAAAATACCCTTCAGAAGGAATGTCTGTGACTGGGAAGGCTTATCTATAAAAACTGTCTGGGTGTAAAAAGTTAGGGTAGTTTTTCTCATTGAAAAATTAACTTTATATATTTGTGAAGTATACTCATTAATTTTTTTTATGCACTTCAAGTGCTTAAGAAGGTGCACTTGCATAGTTCAGTCATCTGCCTTTCTGGTGACTCTACCTCTAGTGAGAATTACTGTATCGCATTTAACAGAATTACCACAGTATCTTTTAGGGCATGGAAAGTGAGTGAACTTGAAGCAACACCTTTCAATGAACCACACAATGTATTCCTGTAGCTGCAGTCTGTTGGGAGAGGACAGGACTCCCTCTGTTCTTTATGGACCTGTGTTTCTTGTGGACTGATTTTCTGTACAGAATACTGTGTGGTCAGACTACATTAAATGTGATATAATTGTGCTGAGGAAATAAGTGACCTCAAGAAGACTGAATTGACAGTGAGTTAACTAAGTGGAGGGTTTAATGAACCAGAAGGATGTAATTAGTTTAATGAAGGAGGAAAGTAGAAGCAGCACACTGATAGTTCTTTGACTTTCTTTTCAGAGAGTGATGAGTACTTGGAACTAGATTGTGTTTCTTCTGAGGAGACCAGTATTGTTATATATTTACAGAGTAATGGCAAATTTTTAATCTAATTGTTTTTGGCTGCAGTGAGAAAATCTGGCTGATGTAGGGCCATAGGAAGAAATTAAGCTGCCTCTAGACTTTTAGAAGAATTTCATGTCCTGTGGATTTTTGTTTTTCTCTATGCTCTATAATCTCAAGAGGTAATACAGCGCTACTGGAGGAAGCTCCTAGCAGTATTCTGGATTTCTAAATTGAAAAGTGCAATGTCAGCAACTAGAAGAGTTTGGGGACCTGAAACCTTTCCAGGAAGGAGTCTTGCGTGATACTCTGTGATGATGAGAGACCTTCAGTGCTGTGTCTGTATTCTTCCCTCCTTTGTCTTCCTGAAGAGATACCTCAGTAGGTGGTCTAGGGATTGAGGGTTTGCTCTTGGATTCTGTTGTGTGTATGTGTATGTTCATTCTGACTTGTCATGTATTTATCTCAAGGCAGATAGATATCAAGATAGGAAACATAACTTTTAGAGGTATTTGGTTAATTTTTTTTTCTGAATAAGAGGTTTGTGTTTTGTTTTGTTTTGTTTTTTTTTCCCAAGTAAGATGCTCTGTGCATAAGCTTGAGTCACTAATATATGTAGGGCTTTTTTTAAATTTGTGGCCAACTTTTGGTAATTTTAGCATTATATGTTTCTTTGTAACTCTAGAAGAGTGCTGTCCTTTAGCTGGTAGAACTTGTAACAGGGTTGGAGATACTGTAGTGCAGTGCCAGCCACCTGAGAATAATTTTTATCAGCCTCTGGCTTGATCCATTTTTCTGTTGTGATCTAGTATGGAGATAAATGTGGCAGCACTGCAGAACTGAGAGTTCAGTGAAATTCATTGATCAGGTACTTTCTATTGAGGCCATGCTTTTCGTTGGCTTTCCTTGCAGCCTGGCACTTAAATTAAGAAAAGCTTAACTCCTGGAAAAAACACGGGAAGGGAAGCTTTCTTTATTTGTAAGCATGTAGAGGGTAGCAAGAAGCTAGGTGCATTTACCCTTTTAAGGCAAGGTGTATGTGTGTTATTTTGTACATGGCATTGTCATTTTCAGTGTTAACAAGAGCATGATATGGAGTCCAGAGGCTCACAGGCAGAGTGTGGCTCGTGGCAGCCAGCCTAGCTCTGATCTTCCTAACCTATAGATTAGGTTTAGATGACGATTACAGGCCCTCACCCTGTTATACTTTTCTGTCTGGTGAGATTCAGTCTCCAGTGTCTGCCTTGCTTTTTACCTGTAATTCTAAGGCAGAAAATTCTACAGGATGGAAGCAAAAATGGTGGAGTAACTGCAGCTGAAGAGTACTTACTGCATGGTTCACTACCACATGGCGGCCCTTCCCATTGCACATTTTTCACAGGAAGCCTGAGATGGTAAAATAAAGGGTATGCTGTGGAAGATTTCAGACCATGGGGAGTTGGGAAAAACTGCTGGCATTGTAGAGAATGAGGTTACGGTTCAGAATCATCTTGGCAGATGGGAGTCATCATTTGGAACAGAGCAGGGCATCAGCACAAAAGCAACAACACACAGTCTATAGGCTGGAATGTTTGAATATGTGATGGGGGAAGAAACAGGGTAAGGTAAGGTGCAGTTCTGTGGAAAAGGACTTGGAACTTTTGGATCACAAAGAAAGAAGGACACAGTATCATTCTGTTTGGGTGAAGCACTTGCGCAGGAGCTCAGAAGTAATTTGAAGTAATCTCTCTGGTTTTCTCAGAATTAGTGGGTTGTACAGTACTCAACTGTTTTAGGTTCTGAACTCTTAAGTGAGATAAGGTCAAATTGGAGGGTGTTTAGTAGACAGCAGTTGTCTAGAACACGATTTAAAATGAAGAATTAAAAGAATGAAAATAGCTTCGTCCAAAACCAGTATATTCAGATTGTACAGAATTGACTTGTCATTTCTGTTCCTCAGTCACAGAGTGGGGAAGGTTAGGTTTGGTCATTGAGAAACTTTTTTGCAACTCATTCTCCATTCCTCTTAAGTCACCTTAAGCCTCACTTTTTGCAGAACTAATAGTTTGGCAATTTCATATTTTATGATGCTTTAACACATCAGCTGAATAATATCTGCCTCTGGTGAATTCTCAGTATTAATTTGATACTTTCTAGATGCCCTTCTGATGCTTCATTTTGAGAGAATGCCTTACATATTCCCAGTCTACAGGGGATCTGATGTATGATTGTCTTTGAGTGTCTAAGCAGTAATTTCAGAAAACAACAGATCATCCTAGGTTTTCTGCTCTATCATATCATCTTTTAATTATTTCTTTTATATTTCCATTATCTAGTGGTTTATTTCATTGAGGTAGCAAGCTGTCTGTAATTATCAAATTCTGCTGTGTTTGAGCTCAGAAACAGAAATGGGAGTCCTGTAGCATTTTATTGTTCTCTTACAGATGGCTGTGTAGCTCACTGGCAAGCCTTTGTTATACTTCCGTGTAACAGCTAGTATACACCTCTCAGTTAGATCAGTACTGGACTTGTATTACCAGTTTTAAATTCTACTAATGACCTGTATGCAGATGAAAATATGCACATAGATAAAAAATCAGTAGTAACTGGAATTTTAAAGAAAAGTTGTTTGCATTTTAGTTTTATATTGACAAACAGTTCTCCATTCTAATGTGATAACGTTGTTCTTTTTTTTTCTAAAAAAAAAGGTGCTTTTATCTGTGTGCAGAGAGCAAAAGATGGAGCTTTGACATCTGCTTGAAATCTAAATGTGCCCAGGTGCTGGTGGTAGCATGTGTTTTACTTTCGTGAGTCCCATTTGAACCAGGAAAGGGGTTAAAACTAGTGTTCCTGTTCAGTGATATACTGGTGTTTCCAAGTGGTTTGTATTTGTCATGGGAGGACTGGAGCCAAATTTACTATAATGTTTTTGGTCTTGCTTGTAATTTTTTGCTGGTGAAGACTTTCTCTTGGGCTTTTGCAACAAGTATTTTTGTATCGGTTTTTAAAAACGTAGTGAATTTTGTAATCTTTGTAGCCTGCTGCATTTTTCCCCCTCCTTTCATATCTGCTTGCATAGCTGCTCTTTTTTTGCAGTAACTGCATGTGCGTGTCACGTACTGTCTTTTCTATTTTTGGTCATGGGGCACTGAAGTTTTGTATTTATATTAGGAAGCACTTTGTTTCTAGAATGTCACTAAGTAACCAGAAGGGAATACTAAATAATGGCTACTTCAGTATAAAATAAAGCTATCCCTTCATAAGATTTGTAAATGCGTCCATGATTAGTGCTTTTTTTACGTAGTGGTGATCTTGAAAATAATTGTTTTCTTTATCCTCACACACTGTCTGTCTTTCCGTTTTGCACAGTAGGTCCTTTCTTAAAAGGGCATTGCTAAACTGATATTGAATGTCTCATCTAAAGCTAAATCTAAATTAATCTAAATCTAAAGCTAAATCTTTAGATGAGACATTCTGGTATTAAGGGTGTCAGCGAGCACTTAATATTGGTCTAGATGTAGCTTACACAGTATATCTAACACTTCTAAGCTATAGAAAACCTGTTTCTTCTATTTTATATATTTCATGCACTTTTTTAATATAAAACCTCAAAGATGCAGCCTTCTGTTTCAGTTAGCTTCACCTAGATTGCAGTTCAGAGTTACAGCTTGAAATTTTAGTGCTGCAGTCGCCTGACTTCTTACTGTTCTAGATATTGGAGTAATTAGAGCCATGTAAAAAATTTCTGTATCTTGATTGGTCCCTTTCTTATGTTGACACTTGTTTTCTTATAGTGCCGTGAAAATACTGCTACTAAGTTTGTCTTTTGTATGATGAATTTTGGCATTTCATGCTTTAATTTTCCTTATTAAATGGCTTTGTTTTGTCAAGGGCAAAGTTCAGAAATAAATGAAGTTATTCAATCTTATGGCTACAATACACTTCCAGGAACTTAAAAAAACCCCAATCTTTAGTTGCATGTGAAAGAGGCAAAATAATTTCTTCCCTCAGAACTGGATGTATGAAGTGGTAGC
The DNA here is from genome assembly GCA_030323915.1 of Brotogeris chrysoptera. NCBI lineage: Eukaryota > Metazoa > Chordata > Aves > Psittaciformes > Psittacidae > Brotogeris > Brotogeris chrysoptera. Next base: position 11,907 of record JARCZZ010025043.1, read on the forward strand.
CTACTGCTACTTGCAGTCATTTGAGAAGTCTACTCTTTTGGTTTTCTTGAATGATCTTAAAAATATATATATATCTGTCTTCTGGTAATTGTCTGAAAATGCAAAGCAACTTACGTAACTTTTAAGTTTCACAATTTATTTTAAAATGCTGAAATAATAAAAAAGTTTGATCTCTTTTTCTTTCCTAGAGTCCCCAGAAAATAAAAGTATATTTCATAAAGTGAAAATCAGAAGTAGCTGCTGACATAGAGAGAAGTGTACTAAGGATCATTTTTTGAGGACATTTTTTTAAGGTATGTGAGCTGTGTTTTGCAGAAAAGCCTTCCTGAAAATAACCTGGCTATTTTACCTTGAGTGGACTAATATTTAGACCAAATTTGAAATGGTCAGGCTAGCTTTAGATTACAACTTTGAATGTTTATTGATGGCAGTAGCTCCAGAGAAGTATTAATTCTGCTAGTTCGTGTTCCATACATTTCACATTAAAATACTGAATGTGTGATTAGTATAAACATATAGTAGTTAAATCATATGTTTTGTGTTTTGTGGTCTTGAACATTCCAGGGATAGATCTTACGCTTACAGAAATGTCAATTGTTTAGCAGTTCAATTTTCATTTAAGGTGTGGATGGAAGGCTAAGAATGATTCACTTCACTGTTTTAATGGAATGTAACTACCATAAGCCTGGCATTCAGAAACTGAGTTAGACTGTCTTAACAAATTGGTCATCTATTATAAAATTGCTTTTAAATCACTACAGAAGCTTTGCATTTGAGGGGTTGTCCCCCGAATCCAAGTCCTCTTATTTTCCAATTTTGCAGTGTTATTAATGTTTCTAGGAGGCAAACTGTAAGCCATGCTAAGTGATTTGGAGTCCATGTAGTTTTAGGATCAAGGGAGATGACAGCAGATCAAGAGTATGGTGTACTGTGTACCATGCCCATTCCATATTGCTCCCTCTGTAGGGGCCAGATGTGTTCTGTGCTTTCCTGTTCTGAGTTTAACTGGGTGTCAGGTGTGCTTCTGGTCTGTGGTTTATCAGTTGCTTACTTTGCCATCAATATTGTAAAACCACAAGTTCCAACTGATGCACGTAGATCCATCATTATTTTAAGACTAGCAATTAGAGGCTTGGATATATTTCATGGCAGTATATAACAGAAAGCACCAGTTGTTATGAGAGTAGGGCAGCATCAAGGAAAATTATTGCAATATATATGCTTCCTGCTCATATGATTTTGGCCATTGGCAGACACACAGGATCTGTCATGGTATGGCCACTGTCATGTGCCATGAACAGATTGCAATCTTTGAACTAAATGTAGATTTGCTATGAAAACTACTTTTGTCAGAGTTGTTGCTGGAATTCACAAAGACTAGTAATGCTAGAATATTGGCTTTATTTGTTGAAGGAAGTGTTACAGTATTGAAGAATTATTTGACTGTTGTTGAATTTTCTTACTGTCATGCTGACAAAGCTTAACATTACTTTGCTTGAAATCTGACTGCCACACTGTGGTGGTGGTGCAGACGAATTATAAGCTGTATTCAGTAACTATACTTACATTTATTGCTGTTCAGAGTCTGATTACTTGTTCACAGTATGCTGTTAAATGTACATTGAGTGTTCACTTCCTGTCAGTGATTAGCTTGTTCTTTTGAGGGTGATTCTAAAAAGAATTCTTACTTTCTTTGAATTGGTTCTGATATGTATTTAACTGTTAAAGCTTACCAAGTATTGATTGGCTAATTTGCGTATCCACAGTTTTTGTGGTAGCATATATATGTATTTCAAAATAAAAAAATAAACTAGCTGAAACTCATTTGTCCTATTTAATGCTACTGGGATGTCATTACTTTTACAAAACATGCTAGAATTCAGACTTCATTGGCTTGTCAAATTATGCAAGTATTGTTCATGCATGGAGAAAGAGATAAGCCTCATGGGTATCTGGCAGAAGTAGGAAAGATCTTTTCAGAGTCAGAGCAAGTAACTCCTAAAGGTTTTTTATGTATGAATTTAGCGTATCATGTTTGTTGGCATTAGTTTTCCCTCTAGCCACTTTAAAATGTGATGTCATCTCTGTATTTTTTGGGGGTATTTTTTTTCCTATTTTTTTTTTTTTTTTTTCCCTTTAAGATTAAATATTGTCCCAAAAATCTTTTGAGAAACATTTTTGTTTCTGTTGGAGTATGTTTGATGCTATATTCTCATCTTTTCAACACTGGAGTAGAAACTCCCCATATCTTCTGGTAAATCTTTTCTGGTGTCAGATTTTGTTGCACTACTTCATTTTGCCACTAATATGTAGTTGCAAAATCTGAATCGGAATCTGTCTCTATCTTACATGTACAATCTGAGCATTGTAATGTATGGTAAAGCCAAAAAATGGGACTATTAATATTTCTTCTGTAATCCTGTAACTGTGAACATGAGGAAGCAGAAGGACAATCATATCAGAAATAGCAGCCCAACTTGCTTGCCGTCTGTCATGAGTTGAGCAACAACTCAAACCATGGTTGGAGATGATGAGCTGATCTAAATGGATCATTTTGCCCAGATGATTGTTGTAGGTCCCTTCAAGCTGAAATATTCTGTTCTGTTGGTCTCACCCTGTAGGGCAGCCGTCAACTCATTTGTGCACGCAAAGCAGGGAGATACTAAACTTGGAAAAATGCCTTTCTGTATTGGTGCCATATATTTTCTCTTTGAACACTTGCTGTTGGAAATATGCTTGTGCTTTTTATGAGTAATGGAAATAAAGATTGCGTAGAACATGTCCATGTGTTGGTAATTCTTATGGTTTTGACTTCTAATAAGTGACTCTGATCTGTACTGTTTTCAGTTGTTAAAAAGTGTTAAAATATTAAAAGTGGTTTTAATTAAAGCTTTGGGTTTTAGCTAATCAACAGTTTAATGGCTGAGGTCTTGGATACTTGTTTACCACTTCTTTACCTCCGCAATATTGGACCATTTGAGTTTTGCTGAATGCCTTGATTGAAGATTTCCTTAATTTACAATGAAGGCGTACAGAGGCTGGTTTAGCCAGTTGGGGATCATCAGCTCTGAGACTTTATTTATGCTCATTAGTCTTACAGAATCAGAATTCTGTTAGTTTTGAAGAACTAATTTTTGCGATGCTGCTTCTGCCATGGTGAATGGAATAATTTAAAACCAGGTCCACAGTCCAGTATTTGTACAAATTTATATAGGTACCCAGGCATCTAATAGTGCAATCAGAAAAAAATCTAATGACCACTTAGTGAAGGGAGGCTAAACAGACTAGATAGAGTGAGATGTTGTTGGGTCTTTTGTTCTATTGATTTTTGAAATTGTGTGGCTCCACAGTGAGTCGGTAGAAGCAGGCTGAAATACCGTATGCTTAGAATATTTCCTCTTGCTCTTGCCTTCCTACCTCTCAGTAAAAGGCAGAGGTTAGAGTGAAAGCAAGCAAACTTCACTCATTGCACAAGGTTAGAGTAAAAGCAAGCAAGTCAGCACTTCACTCATAGCACAAGGCCAGACTTTATCCTGACATTCAGTTCCCATCTTTTCTGAATATGGAGTTCAAGAGAAGGAAGATGCTATCGCTTTTTATAGCTAAAGAATATTTAGGTAATGTGCTAAAGTATGCTAAAAGAAAATGTAGCTTGATCACAAAAATTAATAAGGTGTCAAAATAACAAATTCTTCTTCAGTCATGTTAGTAAGTAGGTGCTTTAAGATGTTTTGTTTTGCTTGTCTTACTAAAATCTTGGTAGTTTTGCAAGACTGTTCTTAAATTTCAACTGGGAAAAAATTATCATTAATACAACTAATAATGACATAGTCTACCGTCTTTAATTATTTACTGTTGCTCTTTATGACTAAGCTCCTAGCCATCAGCAAGAATTCTAACTAAAATATACAGCTTCAAGTTAAAGAGAATATGAAGGCTTATGATAGATTTAAGGTTATTCGTACAATCTTGACTTGTCTCTCTTGTGTAGATGCATAATAGGATGGTACTGTTCTTATTATTTTATCAGATCTTTGTTTCTTTAGTAACATAGTATGGTTTGTGTTCTGAGAATAAGTGCATAGTGGATGAGGCTTATTTCCATAACTTATGGGAAAAGCTAATGGAGTCAGGGAACTGCAGGAAGATAGAAATGAGTCCTAAGAATCAGGCTTTAAGTTCTGATCTGAAAAATCTTCTGAATTTTTCTGTGGTAACTGCAGCCAATAACGTCTTACTTTTTTCTTGATACTTAATATGCTAAAAATACTAGACACTGAAAAGTCTGCTCTTAAACCCTTGTACATTCCAGTATTAGCTGGTACAGTGTTGTCATTAGTTTAAGTGTCTCAGTTCTCAGTGTAAAATAAGATGCTTCACCCCATGGCTGTAAGGAAATGAGTCTGTTAATATTTGAAATATGTTCTGCTAATTTAAGCAGTAATTTAAAGCCTATGAAAAAATTGATACTCCTGCCTTCAAAAGGGCCAGGACTTTGCTGGGATGCAAGAATTTGTGACTAAGCAGTACACAGGCTGTGTCTGCATTGCAGTCAAGAGTGTAATTGCAGTTTAGTGTGGATTTATCTTGCCTAGTTTGAAGCTGCTTTGTGTAGGAGCAGTTTCTTGGTGTATATCAGAAAACGGGATTCAGCCCACATTACAAAACCTGTGGAAGTCTGTGGAAATTACTCATGTGTGCCTTCAGGTCTTCTATGATGTGGCTGCATGTTTATCAGTATTACTGGAAGTGTTTTAGAGCTAGCTCAGACAGATGACTTTGACCTGCAGTTGTGTCATAGGATTTCATAAGGCAACATTTCTTATCTGTTTATCAAATGGTTTCCATTTAGTACAGTAAGACTGGACTGCCTTAGGGAAACTCTGTGAACTGAAGGACTCCCCTCTAATGCGTGTCGCAGAGGAGCAATGGACAATTACACAGGGAGCCTTGTTTGGGATATTTTCTGATTTTTGGGAGATCGAATCTGCAAGCTTAGTGGCCTGCTAATGTTTAGGAGCAAACTAGCTTCTAACTAGTTCTCCATTTCCCACAGATGTGCTGCTTGAGAACTGATGTTTTATTTGGATTTTTCTGTGCTCAGAGGGCAGTAAACACCAGGAACAAAAGTTCTGGGTCACCAGGAGTGGGATAGCGTATGTAGTGTAGTTGGCAGTCCTTGTGTGGAAATGCTGTCAGTTATACTTACTTGATTAAGTAAGTGGATTGGTCTTTAGTATCTGTCTTAGATGTTTTTATGTGTTCCCCCATAGTTTCACGTAGTTAGGGAGGTACATTTTGCAGAACGAAACTGGAGAACAGCCTGAAACCTCTTCCAGTCACAGATGGGTGTTTGAAACACTCTGACTCTCCTTTCAGATTTTTTTGAAGTACATGTATGTGATTAATCTTGCAGTTAAGTTATTTCAGGGTTTAGACATTAATAGTTTCTCTTTGTCACACTGGAAGTGTCTTTTTTTTGTTTGATAGTGTCTCATAAATCTTGTTCTGATTTCAGATGTGGTGAAGAGCCTGTATTTTCCCCTGTGTGGTGTATAGTGCCTTAAAAAATGGGGTTTGGAGGTGACCTGAAGTACTCTCATGATGCTTTATTAAAACTGCAAGATTGGGAACTGCGACTGCTGGAAACAGTGAAGAAATTTATGGTTATGCGAGTAAAAAGTGATAAGGAATATGCCTCCACTTTACAGAATCTTTGTAATCAAGTAGATAAAGAGAGCACTTGTCAATTGGATTTTATCAGCAATGTGTCCAAGGTAAGACTATTTTGAATTTGGAATATCTTTGGAAATAACAGTGTTTGTTAGATTTATTTTTGCTTGGTTTAGTTTGAGTTGGATTTCTGTTCATTCAGCATATGGGAGTTAACCTTGCCAAGGTAGTTAAAATGCACTCCTTACAGTTCCTCAGTGAAATGCGGAACTTGAGCTCCAACCGTGCTTTGATAATAATTGAAGTAGAATCAATCCTGAATTCTGAAATTCAGTGTTTTAATTCCTGGGTTGAGCCTTTTACTTTGTTTAGTGTTTTTAAAATACAACATGCTATAGTAAGCTTTTCTTTTAAGACAGTTAAATAGGAACTATTATTTATGTTATATAGAGCTTGTGACAGAAATAGAAAAATGCCAGGAAACCAGGCAAAGCCTAGCATTCCAGCTGTTATTCACACTGCAGCATGTGTTGTAAAAACAAAACATTAATTCAGGATGTTTCTCATAATTGTGAAGTTATTTTGTACCCAATTTAAAATGAGTGTTTACTTTTTATAAAGGTAATGCTGTCCTTCCTTCAAGTTATTAATTTTCAGATTTAGAGCAAGTTCAGTAAAGGTACTGATGAAGTAAACTTGCCTATTTCACCTGTTTGGATGCTTCATTCCTGAACTGGAATTCCATCCTGACTAGAGAAAATTACTCTGTTTTAATGGTTTACTTAATTCCTAGCCCTTCTGATACAGCAATGGTTCCACAGTCCCTTCAGTCTGGCATGAATCTGATCTCATCTCTGCAGGAAAGCACCCTTTTTGGGGTCAAGTTAAGTTTTAGACAAAGCAGTTTTTATGTAGTGGGTTTATGGTGTGGCTGCTTAAACACTAGCTATGGTGCAGCATTAACAATGTGACTGCTGCTTGTGCAGCAGCCTAGATTTATGCTGGATTAAAGCGATGGGCTGTGTGACTTGAAAGCTGTGCTGTTACAGCTATCCTGCTTCAGCTGCCCCAAAAGTAGCATTGCACAGCGTTTATCTAGAGCAAAATCTGTTGCTGCTTCCCTCTCCCACCATAACTCATGTCTTGTAAATTGATAGACTACTGATTTTTTTTATTTTTTTTAAAAATTTTTTTTTTAATATGTATGTTTTGGTGGTGTATTCGAAATGTTTTTCACCCAGTTATGTTTCTTCTACATGGTTTATTACAGATCTTGCTATTTAGGTCATGATGATTTTAGTAAATAAACATGAAAGCATTGTTGTTACACTAAGGCAGAAGTCAGGATTGTCTTCAAGATTTCTACTCTTGTATCTTGAAGTTTTGTATAGTATTATTAGTGATGTGACTAATAATACTTGCTATTGCTGCCCTACTAGTATTGCTCTTATGTACCAGCTAAACTGTCTTGCAGTTTGTCTTTTTTTTTTTTTGTTTTGTTTTTTTTAGCCGATAGAACAGAGTGGATTATGGATTAGGGCAAGAGACTTAAAGGAACAAGACAAATCTGAGTATTTAGCGTTATAAAGTACAAGCAATCTTTAACGTTTGTATAGCTAGCTCAGTCTGCGTTGGTTCATGTCAGTGACATGGGCACTTCCTGCAAGCAAATTTTTAAAAAGCTGGAGATGTGACTTAAGCCATGTTCTTTTGGGGTTGAAGTTCATATGTGTCATATTTTGAAATCTTGTTTTGGACATAGGCAGAAATTGGAAAACAAGTTGTTCTTTCAGGATTATTTTGTTCCTTTTTTCTTTTCTTTTTTTTTTTTTTTTTTTCTCTTAAAGAGAAACTATTTTTCTTTCAATGGTATTAGTAGAATCCCTGATCTTTACATCTTTATATAGCAGCAAATGTATTCATATGCTACTGACAGATCTTTTGTATGAGCTTGCCTTGAAATGTCCCTATCACCTTGGATCTTAAAGTTGTGTAGTGACACATTGCCTTACTGGTTTTGGTGGTTAAAATGTCCAAAATATTGCTTACCTTACTCACCTCATGCTAATTTACTATTTCATGATACTTTTTCTCTCTTCCTCACACTTTACAGAGTCAAAGTATGACCCAAATATTATGGGACATAAATCTAGTATCTTGAATTTCCTAGGATTTAAAGTACTTTTATATTGAATATTTCATATTATATGGCATTAAAACCAAATGCAAAGATGTCTGATTTTTTTTTCCTGGGGTAATAGTTGGAATTGATTATCTTAAAGGTCTTTTACAACCTTTCTAGATTCTGTGATTCTATAACTTGTTTGCTTGTTTGCTTGTTTGTTTAGGTTTTTTGTTTCTGTTTCTTTGTGTGCCATTATTTGTTTTTTATTTTTTCAGCATACAGCAAGTGTGAGCACTTTGAGAGAAAAGATGTTTGGGAAAATCTGTCCTGTGTTTATTCTATGCAGAAGTAGCAAACTTGCTGTATGGCATAGTGGCATCAACTGCTAATGCAATAAAAGCAGTATTTTTAAGTGCTTACCAACAGCTCTGTTGTATATATGTATAAACTTTTATGTGTACATGTCTGAAAAATACTCTTTAACCAAAAAATACTTTAATAGTTCTGCTGGATTGTGTGAAAGAAAACACTTTTCCTTTTCTGCTGTTCCCTACCCTGCTGCTTTTCTGACCCATATAAATCTCAATTTTTTCAGCTTTTCCTCAACTATACCTTTTCACTTTAGCTTTTCCTGTTTTAAAATTAACTATAGGAAACACAGAAATCTTACTAATCTATGTAAATCTTGATATTTTGTCAGTATAGAAAGAGGAATGTAGAGAGCAGGAAAATGTACAAATAATTTTTTGTATTTATTTTTTAAATTGAAAGGGAAGTTTTTGTTGTGTTTCTGTCTTATTCATTTTCATTTGGTGGATTGTAAGCTAAGTATTTCTTTAGATTACTTGTGCTGTTGGAAAATGCTTTTCCTGTGATTTTGAGGGTTGATGGAAATGGTACTTGTATCATCAGTAATAAATCAGCTGTAAAGAAAATGGAGAACTCTGACTACATTTTCACCTCTGAAAGTGCTCTTATAAACCCTTCTATAACCACAGGAACCACTGTGTTTCGACAGATGTTTAGTGACATTTTTAGTCTATGCAATATGGCCTAGATATAAGGAGGAAGTTCTTTGCTGTGAGGGAAGTGAGGCAGTGGAGCGGGTTGCCCAAGGAAGTCGTGAATGCTCCATCCCTGGCAGTGTTCATGAACATGTTGGAAAAAGCCTTGGGCAACATGGTCTGGGGTGAAGCAACCCTGCCAAAGTGTTCTGTGATTCTGATCTCATTTGGAAAGATTTCTCTAATGGAGAGGTGGAAGAGTGTTCAGCCATAGCTGCGGAGCTTGAGGCCATGATATTTTACACCACCAGACTTTAAAGCAGTCTGAGATAGCTCCAGTATAAAGATAGCTCGAACAGTCTGAGGTAACCAGTCTATGGGATGTTTACAAACTGATGGAAATGCTAAAGATGGTATAATCTATACAGGAGTTAACTACCTTTTGTTTCCTTCTCAAGAATCCAGTTTGCATTGCAGCATTGTCATGTAGACATGGAAATATTTTATATATATATATATATGCACATACACACATATATACACATATATGTATGTGTATATGTGTTTATATCTGAGATGTAAGGAAACCCCCAAAGCTACCAAACAAACTATTTTTCTAAGTTTTGATGACCTAAGGTGAATTTCTGTCTTTTGTAAGAGTAAAATAAGTGCTAGTAAAACTAGCATACTAGCTGCCTTCAAAATCTGATAACTGTATGGCATGTAGCCTTCCTGGAATTTCAGATATAGCATAGCATTCAGCGTCAGGGAGTTCTCTCGAAGCAGTACGGTACTGTTCCTGTCAACAAACTCTGACAGAGGATAGTAAATTTAGGATAGTAAATGCTTTTGCTTGAGCTGAATTTTAATTTTGTATTTATATATGTGGTGCTTTGGAAGTGTATCTATTCACCTTAGAGTTCTTAATCAAAACTCAAAAGTCACACACAGCACATTAAGCTGTCCTGAAAATTGACTGAGTGGCCAAGGAAGTTATTAAAATAAGGGTACAGAAAGGTGCTGGATTACTATGACAGAGGAGTAACTCTTTGTGTCTCTTAAGCTGTTAGCACTTTGTGCTCTGGTACAGGAGGCCTGCCTGATGCTGTCAGTTATGTGAAACAGGTCTTAAACAGTAACCACTGAAATCCATATTACTGTGAGGTATTTAGGCAAGGGAAGTCAGCTTGAACAAAGTAACTGCCTGGGAAACAGGAGAGCAAAGGACGTGCGAACATGGTTGTCAGGAGTGTTGGGGTGTATTCTAAAAACAGGCTGTAAAGCTTTCATCAGTGTTTAGAAGTACCAAGTCAATGCTGAAGGGCCAACATACAATATTATATTTTTGTCTCTGGTTCTTTTTTATGGTTTTATGAGTAAGTTCAAGGCATGATTTTGCTATAGCAGGAAGAACTTTTATTTTGTAAGTGAATTTAGGTAAGTTTTAAATTCATGTTTTTTTTCCTGAATTATACTGAATTTTTAATGATGTATCTTTTCTCACAGTTCACGTTCATTGATTATTTGTAAACCAGAATAAGTGTTTTCTGTTCTTGCCTTTTTTTTTATAGTCTTGGTTGCTTGTGGTACAGCAAACAGAACAGCTGAGCAAAATAATGAAGACACATGCAGAAGACCTTAATTCTGGGCCTTTGCATAGGCTTACGATGATGATCAAAGATAAGCAGCAGGTTAAGAAGAGTTTCGTAGGTGTTCATCAACAAATTGAAGCAGAGATGTACAAGGTATGTTATTTAATTGCACTTCATAAATTTATTATAGTTCCATATGTTTAAAAGTCATATCTTGAGAGTGGATTCTTTTTGTGGTTATGGTTGTCCTATGAAAAAGATTATGATTTGTGATATGTACAATCTAGTTTAAATTTTAGCTGCTTCCTCTACATTTTCTCTCCACTGCTAGCTGACAATGCAGAGATGAACAAATTTCTTTTATATGAGTTTATATGAACAAATAGCACTGGAAATGCTCGTATTCCAGTAAAGGACGATTCTGTTGGATGCTTCTCTGTTCCATCTCTCTTCCTGTTCTCATTCCACTCCAGACATCCATAGGACCAGGGCACTGGAAACATTTATGAATGAATGAATGCTCTTGATAGTCGAGACTGTTTTGGGTGGAACAGGATTCTAGTCCCTGTTCTAAAATATAAATCAAGTGTAAACCAAACATTATGTCTGCAGATAGAGGTTTTCACGGCCTTTTCTATTATATGTCAGTTGTCCTGCTTAATGTTGAAAGTAGTGTATTTAGTCAGTAAAGCTGACATAAATCACAGTTTCACTCAGGTGCTCTAGGGTAAGTTTAACTGCAAATGTCAAAGATTTCAGATCTATAGTCTGAAAGGTGTGCAGAGAGAAGGAGCAGCACTGTTTCTTCTTTCTTTCAGCCGAGAAATTGAGATTTAGAGTAGTATAATTATAACATCTGCGTAGTACAGTACAAATGTTATGGACTGATGAGTAAAAAGTTCTTCATCCAGTTATGAGAAGAACTTTAGGAGTAAACATACTAGGTTAAATGTGTTGGCTCTAATAGGACTGCTTCCATAATATGCTAGGATCTTGGCATCTTTCCCAGATATTGACTGTGGGGAGTACATCTTTTTTGTTGCATGGTCAGTTGACTGTCTTATCTGATAAAATTCCCAAGCCAAATAATCACTCACAGCCACTTATGGATTGGCATGTCTGAAAACACTCAAGATGGAAGAAGATATAAAACTGGTAGCATACATTAGAAATAATAGAGATTAAATATATAAAGAATTAGGAAATGGAAACAGAAAGAAATGTAAGAGAGGCTAGATGAAACAAGACTGTTGGAAGTTCACATATACTCTTAAAAAAGACTGCACAAAACATGTTTTTTTCTGTTAATAAATTAACTCATAAAAATTCTACTAAAGATGTCTTTTAAAATGAGACTTTTCAAAAAAATATAGTGTATATTGAGCACTCAAAAACCGTATTGATTTTAATTATGGGCTGCATGGCCATGCAAATATTTTGCATCCTGATGAATAAGCTTGCATTGTTGTTTGGGTGTTTTTTTCCTCTTCCTGATTTTCCTAAGAAGCATTTGTATAGCATTCTGGTTAGATATGATATGCTCTTGCATTGTTAGCTCACATTGTTTGTTCAAAGGGTTTGTGTCACTGGAACACTTAAAGAATGGTTCCCAGAAATTCAAAATACTTCTCATAGTCTCTGTATTACTTCTGCTTTTGTTACACACAGAAGCAACATACTTGTTACTTCCCAGGATGTTGTCCAAACCTTGTGAAGTTCAGTGTCTGTGCAGTTTATATTTGTAAGATACAATGGCAAAAAAATGTGTTCTCCTTTAGGTGAAATGCGTATGTATCATCCTTTCTTTTTTTTATACACCTTGTCACTGAGCAATCTTTTGGTAAAACTCTTAATGACAGTGAAACACCACGGCTTTTACAAAAATGCAGTAAAGCTCATATCTTGTAGATTTATTCCAATTCTTATTCAGATATTTTTTTTTTTCTTTTTTTTCCCATGAAACTTGAGGAGAAGGAGTACTGTGCTAGTTAGGTGGGCAAGACTTTTTGCTATAAAAACTGGATTTAAGATGATAGAATCATAGAATAGTTAGGGTTGGAAAGGACCTTAAGGTCATCTAGTTCCAACCTCCCTGCCATGGGCAGAGGCACCACACACTAAACCATGTCACCCAAGACTCCATCCAGCCTGGCCTTGAACACTGCCTGGGATGGAGCATTAACAACTGCCTTGGGCAACCTGTTCCAGTGTCTCACCACCTGCATAGTCAAGAACTTCTTCCTTATTTTGTATGCAACTATGCATACAATGCATGTACAACCTTGACCTAAGATAATTCTCGACTATCTTAGTTAAGTGTCATTTGGGGATGGAGGTGCTCTTGGTTTTGGTTTTGTCTTTTGGAAGAATGCAGTCTAAGAATCAGTAAAATGCTTTTTGTAATTGCTACAAAGGACTACCTTTTATTTTCCAGTCTTTCCTAAGAGAAACAGTTCCTTGTTATTTATGCCTTAATTGTGTTCATTGCTTCCTAACTTCATCTTTTTGTTTCTCATAGAGTTTTTATAAAAAGTTTTAAGTTTGTCATGAAGTTATTTTTTGTCTGTAATAGCAGCAATTGTGAGTATAACTTACAGTGTGTAGAAATATCAGATGAGAATGTGGGATCTTTGCAGAGAGAAGTTTCTGCCTTTAAGTTAAGTCTTTGCACAGTTGGTACAGAAATAGAAGCTGTAGATAGCACCTTGCTGGGTCTTTGAAGAATTCCGTTAAGGGTAAAAGCAGTGGTGTTGCCTCATGAAAAAATGGAGAATTGTGAACTCCAGCTTTCTTCTCGCCAGCTGTGAGAGGAACAGTTTTTCTGTAGAACAGACTTCCTTTTCTGCACATTCATTGTGGAGAGCACTTCCATTACACTAAGTTCCTCTTTTCCCATCTTGAGTGTATTTTTCATTTTGTCAGGGTTTTTACATTTCATTACTATATATGCCACCCTTTTGGTATTATAGTGGCTAGTTTGTTACTAACTTTTGTTTGCAAGTTCATGATTTGTGATTATGTGTGAACAGTGAAAGTAGGGGATGGAAGAGACAACTTTATTTTTTTGATCAAAAATATCATGTTCAGTGGGGCTGCTTCCACTGCAAAAAGATTCTTCTGTGCAGTGTTTCACAAGAATTTGTTTTGGGGTTTTTGTTTGTTTGTTTCCTTTCCCTCCCCCCTTTTTGTTTTCCTATTTAGGGTTTAAGTCTTACAACAGCTAGATTGGTTCATGTGCAGTTGCAGTTTCTAAGCCATTTGTAGGAACTGTAATACCTAAAAATTCTGACTTCTTTTTTTTAAGATGCTAAAGGTTTTCCTTCCCATGCATAGAAATATTTAATCTAGTATAATTTATTAAGCATTTTTTTTGGTGGTTTTTTTTTTTGGGTTTTTTTTTTAATCTTATAATTGCTATGGAAGTGTTTATGATTTCCTAAACATATTTCTCATTACACTGATATGGATGGAGATCTATGTTTAAGGCCTCTTATTTCATTCCAAGCATTTGTTGAATTTGATTTTGTTGCACCATGTAATATCCTATTAACATTTATCTCAAGCCATTGGGAAGTGTTAACATCCTTGTTTTGGAAAATAAACCCTCTTAATTTTCTTAAACTAATGCTATGAGGTTTTTTTATATGTTGCAGATAAGTATTTTTAATACTTCTTATATTTCTGTTTTCTTAAAGGTCACAAAGACAGAACTAGAGAAGCTAAAATCTAGCTATAGACAACTAATAAAAGAAGTAAATTCTGCCAAAGAAAAGTATAAAGAAGCTGTGGCAAAAGGTATGACTGATTTATGTTAATTTTGTATATTTATTGGTGCCTTCTTCAAACCTGCTAAAACTCTTATTGCATTGAAACAGGGTGATGTTTTTATTTTGAGCAGCTCAGTTACCATATAAAAGCTCATTTAGTATCTTAAGTAAGACAAGCTAATTGTTGTCAGGAGTACTTGGTGGTACTCTAAAAAAAAAAGAAAAAGGAAAAAAATAAAGGATAGCCCTTCTTTTTATGTAAATGGTAATCCTGTTAAGTTCTGTTATTTATTCAGTCAGTGTATTTGGAAAGAGAATTTGCTGAACTGAGCTATTGATAGTCGTAAGTGGTTTGCAGCTCTGTCTCAATTCATATTGTAGCTGCAGGCTACTTGCATCTCCTGACCTACTCTGATTGCTGCAGTGGAATCAGCATCAGTTCTTTACAGTGTAATGGATTTGACCTTGTCAACCTTGTGCAAAAAAGGAAAAGAATTTATTTGCATACTGAGATGTTTAAAGATTTTTGGAGATTGATGTGTCCAAACTACAGGGATTGTTTTATGTGTTAATCACGGGACAAATGTGAGCCTTTGTTCTATGATGTGTTCTATAATGTGTTGAAATAACTTGTTAATTATTGTTTTTGTGTGCCTTTTTTCTTTAGAGAAGATGAGTTGGCTAGAGTGTATAAACAGAATTCCAAGCTCCATCTTTAAGTTTTTGAATGACCGCGAAAAATGACAGTTACTGTCCTTTTTTTTTTGTTGTATTATAATTCACAGTGCAATATAATAGCTGTAAGTGTGGAGAGAGCATTTACTTCTTTTCAAATCTGTCTAAAATTTGGATCAGTAGCTGATATGTGAATATAATGACAAAACAGCATGGATAAGGGAGTTATAGTCAGCGCTGTTTAGCTTCAGCTTTTTTTTTTTTTTTTTCTTTTTTACTGATGTTCATATTTACTTAAAAATCTAAGTTGTTCATTTTGTCCAGTTTCCTAGCTGTTTTCTGCATATAACTTTAATTTGGTTACTTGATTTACATCCAATTAACTACTTCACATGGGAACATACATGTAAATGGTAATTATGGAAAATTGTAATAACATGGAAAATTTAATAGGGTGCTATGATCTTTTTATGTTTGTTTTTTTTTTTTTATCCTGTCTTCCTGTTACAGCTCTGGTCATTCTCCATTCCTGAAGCACCAGACTTTCCCATTGAAATCAAAGAGTGTTTTGGCTGTCAGCAGCTGTGATGTTTTATGTGGCTCTGATTAGCTGAATTAATATTTATTTAGATAGCTGTTTATAAGACACTTAAATCTCCTGTGGTTTTCCTTTACCTTCTTTCAAGCTTCCATTTAGTATTTGTATTTATTATTACAGTTCATACTTAATTTCACTTTCCCTAACATCTTAGTGTGTATCTATTTTAACAAACAATGACCTCCAGAAAAATGTTGCAG
Organism: Brotogeris chrysoptera; assembly: GCA_030323915.1. NCBI lineage: Eukaryota > Metazoa > Chordata > Aves > Psittaciformes > Psittacidae > Brotogeris > Brotogeris chrysoptera. Next base: position 27,541 of record JARCZZ010025043.1, read on the forward strand.
ATTTTTCTCCTCCCAAAATGCAGAATTGCCTCTGTCCTGTTGCACCCCAGCCTGTATTCTTGTTTACAAATATTTGTGGTGTTGGTGAACTACTACAATTGCATTTTGACTGCAGGTCATGTGAGCTGTTTGAGATTTTTTTTTTAGCCATAGTATTTTTATAGGGTTTCTGAGCCCTCAAGTTGTCAAATCAGTTTGTGAAGTTAGAAAAGTCTTAAAATTGTAATGCTTCATTACTGCAGGCAGTAGCTTGGTAACTAGTCCTTATCCAAATTCTGTTCCATTAGGAAATACTGCTTTTGTTAATATACAAACTGGTTTGGTTTTTCAGGATTTCACGAATTACTGAAAACAAGGGAAGGAATAGTGCCTACCAGAACAGTTGGGAGGGCATAATCAAATACTGTAAATATGTTGAGGAATGTTTTTTTAGACAAAACCCCAAAATCTTTGTACTCCAACCCATGTAAGAAATGAGTTAAAAGAACCAGTCCATGTCCACTTCTGTAAAATGCTGTTCTCTGTAGACCCTGTTCCTTTGTTAAACCAAATCTCCATCACAGTATGTGGCCCTGCATTTCTGAAGCTAAATAGGACAACTACTCCTTAGGACATGCTATGTTGTCTTTTCCCCGGGCAGCATGCTGAATTAGCTGTAAATCTGTGTACCTCTAGCTCTGCAAGCTGATGCAAAGAATGCAAGGCATGCAAGAAAGGACTTAGAAATTTCTGTTTTGCAAGTGATCTTGAAATTTAGTGACTTTTTTTTTGTTTTGCTTTGGAATAGCAGAAGTGTCTCCTAGCAAGTGAGTAAATTGCTGCTAGTGGAAGATGTAGAAGTGGTTCTCTAGTTTGGGAAAATAACCGTTTCCAGTTTTCTGGTTGAGTTGTTAAAAGTGATACTAGGTTCTGGGCTACACACACAGAGTAGAGGTTATTAACTGAAAAGGGTAAAGCCTGGCAAAGTTATAAAGAGTGGAAAGTGATTTTCTGTTTTTATGTTTTGTTTTTTTTTTCTGCAGTCACAAAGTATACTTGGGTAAACTTGAATTTATGAGTTATACTTTCTACCAGCTAACAGGGCAGTCACTTTGAATCAGCATGTTGATTAGTAACACTAATGCAGGGTTACAGCTATTTACAGTTTTTGGTGCAAACACTTAAGAGGACCTGTGGAACAAGTAATGAGAATAAGGACCTAGCACTGAATATGATATTGGTTAGTTACAGGTTTTGTTTCTGTTAGGGCAGTGGGAAGGAAGCTGGTGGTTGTTTTTTGGCAGTTTTGTAGTGATGAAGAAGGAACTGCTTTCTGAAGAATGCAGAAGCTTCATTATGGAAGTCTTTGTGCTGTCCAGGTCTAGGGGAATATGAGAGTGTCTGAGGTGCTGCCTCAGGAGTTCTTCTGGTTAACCCTCCATAGCACTTCTGCTTGGGTATCAGGGAAGCTGTGAGATGTTCCGTGTTGCAGAGTGTGCACCAGTGAGCCTTCTGCCACTTAGTCCTTGGACTGGATTGCGCTGCCCTGTTGTGCCCACCAGTGGCTGCATGGTCGTTACTGACTGATCTTGCTTGTTCTATCCCTTTCTACGTTTAGTCAATGTATTGTTGCTCCCATGGAATCGCAAGTGCAGCCTGTATGGTTGTTCCTGGGGAAGGAGACCTCAGGTGTCAGGCAGTTTGGTTGGTTGTTACTTGATTGATAAGGTTTTTTTGCCTTTTTTTTTTTTTTGCCTTTTTTTTTTTTTGCCTTTTTTTTTGCCTTCCTCTTGCTTACCATAAATAAAAAGAGGCAATTTAAATCATTTCATGACAGGGTTACATGTATTTGGGACAGTTTTTCTCAAATTCTCTTTTGGGGAGGTGGGGTGGGAATGTGCCACGTTAGAGGGTTACAGTGTGGACAAGACAGAAGCCAGATTTTGGCCACCTAATATGAGAGTATAGTTCAAGGGATTAAAAAGTTTTGCTAGTTAATAAGCTGTACTAACCCAAACTAATACCTGTGCCAGTTTGAGGAGGGAGAAAAGAACATATCCAGGTCAGGAAGTGGGAGGTCAGCACCTGTTGGTTGGCAGTAAATCTTTGTCATCTGTTGAAAATGCCTTTTGAGCAAAGGGATTATGTTTGTGCTTTCCTAAAGAGTAGGAGACACTTAGAATGAAGGAAGCCACCTTTTTTCTACCTATCTGTCTCGGATGTGAGCAGAGCGAGTAATTATTTTTATCCCCAACTCGTGCATAATACTGTGTTATTTTCTAAGATATGATGCCTGGAAATACTGTAGAATATAAGAAAGGCATGCACATAATGACCTTTTTTTCCCAGCCTTACCATCTTTGACTTTTGTTATTCAGAACTTATATTAAACTGTAGAACTTCCTGGTTTGATTTTTTTTTTTTCCCCCTGTGGGCAGATAAGCATGCAATCTAAAACTTTATATAATGGACATTTTAACAAAACAAGCTTGGAACTTGTCTGCTGAGGAGTAGAAGCAGTTATTCTTTTTAGTAACTCTTTGCATGTTTCTGATAACATAGTGGAATCTGTTAAAAATTACTCACTTTAAATGTCTTCAGACTTGGTTAAACCAGCAAGTATTTTCTTTGCTTCTGTGGCTTCATAGCATACTTATATTCTGTTTGGTTCTTCTAATCTGCCCAGTATGTATTCATTACATTTCTCCCTTCACTAATATCTTTGTTTAGCTGAGGGACATGACTAGATCTGCTCGTGCTTCTCTTTAAGCACTGTGTTGAAAAAGCAGAACTTTAAATTATGCATAATTAAATAAGTCAATTTTTTCATAGTATGGTGACTAGCAGTGGAGCTTGGTAATTTGGTTAGTTGTGGTTTTTATGCAGTCTGTATTCTGTTTTTCTCAAAGTCATGCAAATGAAAATGTCAGCAGATTCACTGGTTAATGATAATTTTAAAAATTGCTTTTCATTGGTGATTGTTTCTGTACATTTTCCCAAAATCTGTGGGATTCATGAAGTTATTGTGAAACTGAATGTTGTTCTTGAAGGATGGTGTCTCCTGAACAGTAGTTGTAGGACTCCTAATTGAATGTGATCTTAAAGGATGCATTATGGTATACATGTGTGCAGAGTAAAAAAATTGTGATACCTGACTTTGAATTAAAGCTTTCACTTTCTTCTGTCACTGATTGATGTCACTTGAGAGGTAAAGGGGGATACCAAGCCTAAAGCTCCATCATTGTCCTGGGTTCAGCAGTAGCAGTCATTTCTCTCCTTTTTAGTAGCTGGTGCAGCGCTGTGTTTTTTGACTTTCGGCATAGGAGCACTGATGGTAGCACAGATGGTTTTAGTTGTGGCAGTGATGCTTAGTCTGACCAAGGGCTTCCTGAGCCTCATGCTCTGCCAGGGAGGAGGGGAAGCCGGGAGGAAGCAGAGACAGGACACCTGACCCAAACTGA
>JARCZZ010025045.1:0-11095 GCA_030323915.1 Brotogeris chrysoptera
TTTGTGTTATACCTTAGTTACTAAACTGTTCTTATCTCAACCTGTGGGAGTTGCACTCTTTCGATTCTCCTCCCCATGCTTCTGGGACTGTGGGAAGAAAGAGAGGTGAGTGAGTGAGTGAGAAAACTTCGTGGTTGACTGGACTTGAACCATGACAGCAGGGACACCTTCCACTAGACCAGGTTTCTCAAAGCCCCATCCAACCTCGCCTTGAACGCTGCCAGGAATGGGGCAGCCACAACTTCTCTGGGTAACCTGTGCCAGTGCCTCACCACCCTCATTGTGAAGAACTCTACACACACCCAAAACCAAGAGTGGTACATAGTTACCTAATTCAGCATTATGTTTCCTGTACTTTGTAATGGCAGTTCAACCCATCAGTTATCTGAAATTATACCGTATTATTTCAGGCTCCCTTTTAGAAAGTACTTTATGGCATGAGGACTGAGCAATAAAAAAAATCCTCATGGTAGACTGACTTACGCTGTTGACAGTAGAGCTGCGCACAGCAGACCGTACTTGTAGATAATGTGAACCCAAACTTTCTTCTTTAATATGATAATTAAAATCTATGAATTTGGACTTGGATTCACACAGAGGGCTTACAAGTCTATTTTAGGTTTGAATATCATCTCAGGTCTGCAGTGCAATATACATGTATTTAAAGTCTTTTAAAACTAGTTATAGGTCTCAGTTTAAGTTCAATATAATAATAATTTTAACATATTACTGTATATATGCAATCCTCAGTAGTGTCTACTTGTTGGCTATTACAAGTCTACTGAAGTCTACTACTTCAGTGTAGTAGTGAATGCCAAGGAACACAAGATGTGACTTAAATATATTTATATAATTTGTAGGCAGTGCTATCACCAGCATAAAGATCAAAATATTGGATGGCATTCTGTAGGTTTTTAGAGCTTATGACAAATAAATCCACCTGATTCAAATCAAAAAAGAGCATCAGAGCTATTGCAAATTCTAAAATATATTATACATTTTAGAACACATTATATATTTTGCATATAACATATTTTTTCTGGAAAACTGAAAAAAAGAAAAAGTGGGCAAAAATCCTTTTCTCTTCCCACTGCAGTAAGGCTGGCCTTGAAATAATTTGCAGAAGCAGCTTAATCATGCCAAGCAATGTTATGAAATACATTAGGAAAGGAAGTAAATTAGAGTACTAAATTTCATGGAAACTGCAGAGGGTATTTAGGCAGATAGAAGGAACATTTGAAACAAAATTTAGTCAAGACACAAGTTATGCTAGAAGGTAGTCATGGAACATTGTCTTAGCTTTAGGATGATTCATTTTCTCGCCATTCCCAGAAAAGGGAATTGACCAGTCCTTTCGTATTTAATGAAAATTAACTTCTTATCCAGTAATTCAGGTGGCTAGACATAATTGAATGTTTTTCATTATTACATTCAATGCGTAAAATAAAGACCATTCCAAGAGGGAGATGTTTAATATGCCAGGTACAAACAGGAAGAGTTATTCAGTAAACTGTAAATACTCTGAGGCATAAGCTCATTACTTCCCTTGCAGTGCAGAAGAATCTTACTAATTCACAGTAATGACTTGGAGACTCACTGTAAATGAATGAAGTTTATTAGGAGACACTAAATGAAATAAACGGTAAAACTCTCATGGACATGCAACTGTAGTTTGATATCAAGACAAATTAACAAAAAAAATAGCAAGAATAATTAATTAAAAATATTTACTAGTCATTTATATGATGCACAGCTTCACTGAAAGTATTTGGGATATTTACATTTGGGGTGATGCTTCCTCTTTTTTTTTTTTTCCTTCTTTCTTTCTGTAGGTCTTAATTGCGAAGCAACTTTTTTTGTTGGGTACAAATTGTAGAATATGCAGATTAATGAAATCAACAGAAGATCTTTTTAAATCTCTAAAGCCAGCAGATTGGGCTGGTGAGCATAGCTGTGACAAAAGTAGTCTAATTAGTTTTTTGAATTTCTAGAAACAATGGAAATAGAACAGAATTGTATTGATTTCTGAAACAAAATGGCACTTCTTTTTTTTTTTTTAACCATTTTTTGATCTTACCGCAATTGTTGGTTTAGCTCTCCATTTAATAAATAATAATCATAAACACGGTAACCATTTTTCCTGCCACAAAAGCATAAACTTTTAAAGGTATTGAGGTAGTGTTATAATGCTGACTGCTGCAGGATGTTGCTGTTATGATTTTTCCATGATGCTTTTAAATAGATATTTCTTTCTTTATTTCAGTGTCAGTTGCCATGTAGATTTATATTTTGTGATTAGATGTGGCAGGCTAGCTGGTTAGATTCTCTTACCTTTTCTTACACTCTGTTTTTCTTGATACAAAGGAGGCAATAAATTATTTTATATCTTAGTGATTAAACAAAATAATGAAAACACAAGATGTTTTGAAACTTTCATTAAACATAAGTATGCATCAGCTCATCTAGGAAAATCTGCTGCAAATTATACAACACTGAGTTCCTGAAAGAATTTTATTTGATTTTTTCTAGATATTAATTTTTTTTTAGTCTGCTTGATATCTGGATCTGGATTTAAACTTAATATTCTGTAACAATTGGAGTTGTTCAACAGGAAGGAATTAGTTAAAAATACATGGAAGAAGGAAAAATTACATGGGCTAATGATGTCACCAGAAAAACTCATAAAAAGCACAGAAAAAGACATGGAAACTTAAATACTGGAAAACATCTAGGATTTGTGCCCATTATCTCTGAAAGATAGAAAATCAGTTCATATATCCAATTTCACAAAAGCAAAGTTATTTACGTGCATTCTGATGAATAGCTTTTCTACATCAGGAGAATTAATTTTTAGGATTCTGGCAACTAATGTAAGTAGAATAAGGGATTTCTGAAGACTGCTTCTCTAAGAGGGTGCAGCTTCTGATTTCAAGCAATTGTTTTATCTGGGTTTGTTGTTATTGTTTTTTTTTTTTTTCTTTTCTAGCTTAAATTAAATGCAAACCAAACAGATAGTAATGGTGCTGGACATTTCCAATCCATTCACATGCATAGATACACAAGTTGTGAAAGGATTTAGATGCTATTCTACCTAGAATGGGGAAGCAAAATCAAAGAAAATCAAGCATTTAAGTATCGCTTTGGAACTCTGCATCTAACAATCTAACACTGAGATATTCAAATATATATTTATTGCTTTCTAGTACAGGAGTATTGAATGTGCCCTGTGTATTTAACCTCTTTACCTCTCTCTACCGATCAATTGTTCCTTTATCGTGCTTGGTTTTCTAGGTGTGCTCCAAATTACGAAAGACTCAACAACAGGCAACATGGCACTCCAGAGGTGAGGAACAGAGGCACAGGCTTACTATCTGGTTCATGTGGTATCCAAAAGACCTGTCTACAGTGCAGGCAGGATGCAGGGCACCTGTTTCAAACACTGACCTCCATGTCACTGTTTCACAGGCTTCCATAAAGGTATCATAAGGTGAGTATCTTCTGTCTTTCCAGTTGGAGAATATTCAATTTTTTTATTACGATGTATTTACCTTCAATAGAGAAACCTTCTTGAAACAGATTTAAGATTCAAACTTCCAAACATCTAATGACTAGGTTACACTGTCATTGTCAGTTTTTGATTTTCTGAGTACTTAGTCCTTTAGTAACTTGTGAACTTTAACCAATAATGAGTAGGAGGGACTTGTATTACTCAGGAGCATGACGGCTAGTGCACTTTTGCGCAGTGACAGACCTTGAACAGCAGTTCTTCTGTGAAGGAAGATAGTGGTCTGAATACTTGAGTGACCTCAGTAAAATGATATCTTTGCTACTAAGTTGTTTTACGTAACTTCACTGTCCAGTCTCATAGGTGTGGTCTGAAATCAGGCATATTATGGAACGCAGAACAGGTATCCAATATTAGATATCTAAATTCAAGTGCTTGCTTACAGTGGGATGCTGTATTCACACTAAAATGTGAATCCCTTTTGAACAAAACATCTCATTGCTGACCACAGTTTATTCTTCATTGTGGATTTTTATTCAGATATCTATTCAATGAACACTTTATATATGAATATATAAATATTTTGTAAACCTATTGCGATTGTTTAAGTGTCTGATTAAAAAAAGATACAAAAATCTGAGCAGTTTTTTCAATGGAGCATCTGAATTAAACTGTATAACTTTGGTGACCTTGTCTTTTCTAAACTGATCAAATGAAATACTGTTTATACATTCTCCTCATGAGTGTTATATTTTAAGAATTACCCTGTAAATATAATTTCCTGTTCTTGTACACGTACTGGCAAGTAGATTTTGGACACTGGAAAAATGTACGTGGACATAAAGTCCAAGGTAACAAATAACTAAGATGTATTGCTTAATTTTGAGTAACTGCAGTTAATTGAAGATTTCTCAGTATTTCAAAAACAAAATGCCATTGACTTTTATACACTGAATTCTGTAGAAAATATCCTTGAAATTGAAAAATAATATAAAATAATACAGTCTGGAACAAGCTGTGAACAGAGAGAAATAGGGATTCACTGCAAAAAAGGTAAATGATACATTAAACAGATATTGTTATATATATAGTAGATGAGAAAATGAACATGAGCCGGCAGTGTGCACTTGCAGCCCAGAAAGCCAACTATCCAGGGCTGCATCAAAAGGAGCATGACCAGCAGGTCAAGGGAGGTGATCCTGCCCTTCTACTCTGCTCTTGTGACACCTCACTTGGAGTATGTGTGCAGTTTTGGTGTCCTCAACATCAAAAGGACATGGAACTGTTGGAACAAGTGCAGAGGAGGGCCACGAGGATGATCAGGGGACTGGAGCACCTCCCATATGATGACAGGCTGAGAAAGTTGGGTCTGGTGAGCCTGCAGAAGATAAGGCTGTGTGGAGACTTCCTAGCAGGCTTCCAGTATCTGAATGGGGCCTATAGGGATGCTGGAGAGGGACTCTCCATTAGGGACTGTAGTGAGAGGACAAAGGGTAATGAATTCAAACTTAAACAGGGGAAGTTTAAACTGGATATAAGGAGGAAGTTTTTTTCACTGTAAGGGTGGTGGGGCACTGGAATGGTTTGCCTAGGGGAGTTGTGAATGCTCCATCGCTGGCAACATTCAAGGCTGGGTTGGACAGAGCCTTGGGTGACATGGTTTATTGGGAGGTGTCCCTGACCATGGCAGGGGAGTTGAAAATAGATGATCTTAAGGCCCTTTCCAACCCTAACTATTCTATGATTCTATGATTCTATATGCGTCATGCACAGTCATTCACTCCTGGAAATTTAAAAAAAGTAAATAAAACAGTATAAAAAAAATTTATTACTTTATATTTCTTTTTTGCTTTCTAGGTATGTATGAAAGACAAATGTCTATTTATTAAACCAAGTTCCAATGCCAATTATATATTTAAATTTTGTAACATAAACTTCTAAGTTTTACTTTTATTATAGGGAAGTAACAAGATAATATTATATCTACTTCCACAGCACTTGCCTCCCTATCACCACCATTCACTCCCAAAAGCAAGTGATCTACAAAAAAATAACAGGATTCATAAGCCTTTTAGGAAGAATTATTTCCTCTTTTTCTCAGAGCAGGTTAGCTAAAGAACCCAATTTACCCTTCATTTTTTAGCTAAAAGTCACTAAAATCCTTGAGCCAAATCCAAATGTGATCAGCAGATGGTGATTACTTGTCTTTTATACTATAATACTCACATTTGCAGGTGGGGAAAAATCAAGTGGGTTGCAGTATATATCTATCAGCCATTTCTGAACACTTAAAGAGCCAAAGTGAAGAAATGCTCCAATGAAGCTTCCAGACATCCGGAGGTAAGATAAAAAATACATTGACCTAGGCACGGTAGAGGAGGAAGCTGAAGTCTGTGGACTGCTTTTGGAGGGTTTCTATACTTGTGTCTCTTCTCATCCTATTTTTTGCTTGATACTAAAAATAAAATTTTCAGTTATCACTAAGCTCAAGAAAAGTTATCTCCAGTCCATGATATAAAGGCTACATTTTGCTGAGACTTTCAAAAGCATAGCTACTAAAAAATTATTATTAAAAAAAACCCAAAAAAAACCAGAAGAGAAAATCTTCTAAATAAATAGAAATCCAATAAACTATAAACTGGCATCAAATGTACATCATGCATTCCTTTGTAGTGCATTTGATTAAATGACTTTAACCAAAAATACAGTTTGATAGCAAACATCCATCAGTTATATTAGTCCAAACTGATTTCAGAGGGACAAAAGGTTCACCTAAGAAATAGGAAATAGATTTAAAAAAAAAAAACAAACAAAAACCAACCCTGCCCTATTCGCCAAATAAATCTTTCTTAAAGGTACCTTCTGACAGCCACTGTGACAGAGAAAATGGCCATCAGCAGCCACTGGCAGTTAAAGAATACTGAGCTGCTCCCAAGATATACTAATTCTAGTGAATAAATACTTTTAAACTGGCCAAAAAGATTCAGGTTTCTACTTACTTTCACTAGTTACTCAACAAATAAGTCCCTGCTGCAGCATCCCCCTGCTTCATGAAATTCTTTTGAAGCATTGCATTTCTGTTGGCTTTTTGTATTTTGCAAGTTTGTTGAAATACTACAGGTGTGCTTTTGTTCTGAAACACTCCTGCTTTTGTTGCATAACAAGCTAAATTTTAACACCCTATATCTATTTTTCCATTATGTGAGTTATATAATGTCCTCTTCTGAAAAAAGAGTAACTTCCAAGTAAAAGCAGCATTACGGCTTTTGCTAAAGTGTGTTTTGAATAATCAGTCATGTACAGTCTTAACGTCTTTTCCAACCCTAACTCTTCTATGAATCTATGTTAGGAAGTTTATCATTATAAAGTAGCAAGATAAAAAAGCATGATTCCACATTCATATGTGTATATATGTATATTCATAGGGACCCTTAAATATATGTATATATATATTTGTATGGTCCTTTCCAACCCTGGCCATTATGTGATTCTGTGATATAGTCTATATGCAAATATTCTGCTATATGGTATCCATTTCATAGAATCGTAGAATCATAGAATAGTTAGCCATGGAAAGGACCTTAAGGTCATCTATTTCCAATCCCCCCGCCGTGGGCAGGGACACCTCACACTAAACCATGTCACCCAAGGCTCTGTCCAACCTGGCTTTGTACACCGCCAGCAATGGAACATTCACAACTTCCCTGGGCAACCCATTCCAGTGCCTCACCACCCTCACAGTAAGGAATTTCTTCCTCATAACCAATCTAAACTTCCTGTGTTTAAGTTTGAACCTGCTACCCCTTGTCCTCTCACCACAGTCCCTAATGAAGAGTCCCTCCCCAGCACCCCTATAGGCACCCATCAGATGCTGGAAGCCTGCTAGGAAGTCTCCACGCAGCCTTCTCTTCTGCAGCCTGAACAGACCCAACTTTCTCAGCCTGTCTTCCTATGGGAGGTGCTCCAGTCCCCTCATCATCCTAGTGGCCCTCTTCTGGACTTGTTCCAACAGTTTCATGTCCTTTTGATGTTGAGGACACCAGAACTGCACACAATACTCCAAGTGAGGTCTCCCAAGAGCAGAGTAGAGGGGCAGGATTACCTCCTTCAAACTGCTGCTCACGCTCCTTTTGATGCAGCCCAGGGTACGGTTGGCTTTCTGGGCTGCAAGTGCACATAGCAGCCAGCTCATGTTCATTTTTTCATAGGCTAACACCCCCAAGTCCTTCTCAGCAGGGCTGCTCTTAATCTCTTCTCTGCCCAACCTGTAGCTGTGCCTGGGATTGCTCTGACCCAGCTGTAGGACCATGCACTTGGCATGATTAAAAGAAGTAGGGACAATCCTCAGAGTTTTTTAAGGGTTTGATTCTTCAGGAAACAGTGTGGGGTAGAGCATTTTAAGAAATGCAATGACATTAACATTAAATTCAAACTAGACTATTGAAAAGTACCTTGAAATTATTAAAAACATGCGTCTTTTAAGTGAATGGACTAAAAGGAAGGTGAATTCCAAACTGCTCTGTAAAGCTTCATCTGTTACTTCTACATATCTGCACTACATATCTGTGACTGAGGCAAATGTGTATATTGTTTCTTCTGTATTTTTACATTAAACCTCTTCTTTTGTATTCAAATGCATAACAAAGGGCAGCTTAGTTAATAAATAACTCATTTGATATTCTTCCTCGCTAAATCTCAGTTGTATGTTTTTTGTAAAATACAAAAATGTGATGCAGTGATATAATGAGAAAGGCAATAATTACACAGATGACATGAAGAATAAAAGAAAATACCTGGCATAACACAAAATCAATTTTCTAAAAAAAATTACATAATGGAATATATCAAATTGCATAAAAAATAGGCAAACAAAATTTGTTTAAAACGCAAAAGGAGATTAAAACCCAATAGTAATGATTGCATTAAAAATTAGTTATTAAATTGAATGAAAGGTAAGAAATAATAGTTACTGAGAAATTGATTTGATACAGTTTTATTAATATTTCACATAAATGCTTTTAATTATTTTGTCCCTGATTTCTTTGCACAACTCTGAAAAAAGTAGGACTGCATGCACCCTATTCTTGTCAGTACCGCAGCTTTCATTACCCTGTAAAGAATTTGATTTTAGTTTTCTGTATTTTCATTAAATAACAGCATTGTACAGATCTAGCTTGTGTTCTCTTTTAATTGTAATTCATTTGTGTGGACTAAAAAAAGTCAAAACAAGCGATGTAAAAAAAAATTAAGGAAAATAAAAGCATAATGGCCTCCAATTCTCAATAGTCCAAACCAGTCTGATAACTCTGTTGTAGTCATTGGCCAAAAAATTATTTCAAATATGCTGAAAGGGTCTATCAGTCTTTGTACAATTTTTACCAGTACTGCTACAAATCAGTTTTCAAGCTCACATCCACAAGTAGGATAGTTCAAGTTTTACCGTAGTCTTTAAGGAGTGTACCCCTTGCCCTTAAGATTTTACCTAGGGTGTTTCCCTAGCCCTCAGTTTTATCACCTTATTTAATACTCTACTCTCTATTCCTCACTTTTTTTTTCCTGACTCTCGGCTCTTCATGACCTTTCTTCTAGCTATTTACTTTGCCTATTGGTTTAGGATATTCTATAACGCAAACTTCAGGAACTTCTGCTGTAATAAGCTTACTCTCTTCCTACGTAAGAGAAAAAACAAACAAACAAACAAAACCCCACACAACCAAAACTCATTAGTTAATAATGGACAAGCTGCTTTTCTGGTCATTAGCAGTTATTTCTAAAAAAAGTAGAAAGTGGTTTGAATAAATGTAACTGAAAATTCAATAATCATTTTAATAAAAAAGTAAATGGAATAAAATTTAAGTGGATGAAATGGATATTCTTCTAGATGTATGAAATTTATTTAAAATTTTAAATATTTTTATTTATGTAATATTTAAAATATATAATATTTTATAATCAAAATAATTTATTTATATGAGGCTTAAAGTTTTCTGGAACTAAGAATGTTTTTAATCATTAAGTTATTTTTGAAAAGAGAATTAGATAACATTCATTGTTCACTCTGTCCATAAGTGGCTGCAGCAACAAATTAATATATAATTCTGGTTTAGAAAAGCTTATGAAGAATGCTCCTTGATTAAAAATAAACCTGAAATATATGTGTTACACTAGATTAGAATCTAAAGCATCATAAATGTGTGGTATTTTGAAAGTCAGCAGGAAGCTATTAATTCAGCTAAGTGCATTTGTAAAACTGATGCATATATGCATCCCTAGGTTCATGAGGATGCTAGAAAAAAATAGTCTTTTAGATCCTGCTATTTAATTGACCCAAAAATTAGTTGCAAGTATTATTTAAAATACAAAATTAGGTTTCTTGCAAATAAAGAATGACACATTCTCCGATAGGTCTCTAATACAGAACACTCAGCCTTTATCAGCACCAGGGAAAAAGTTCTTATAAGGGTGGCAGAATGTAAACAACCAGCAGGATTCCCTTGCTATGAAGTAAAAGATACTTTAAAATCTACCATGTACATCAAAAAGCTGTCTGTTGCAGGGAGGATGAAGTATGATAAAAGAATAGGTTATGGTATCTATACTTGAAATTAGAGTTGTTTAAATATAGCTTCATTGCTTACTGATTTTGCCAAGTTACTTGCCTAGTTATGCTTAGCAACATCCGTCTTTGTGAAGGGTAGAAAAAAGAGTGAAATCCCCAAAGATCCCTGTCCTTTTTTCCTTTGGAAAACAGAATGAAAAAAAGAAAATAAAGGGTCTTCCCTTGACAAGTCTGTGCATGTTTATCTACTTTTGACAGATATTAAATGTCTTGATAATAACTTTTATGTGAAGCTTGGTTTTGTTTGCCTTTTCCTCCTTTGCTCTTCTTTTAAACTTGGAACATGATGGATTAGTTAAGAATTAACACAGAATGTTTGCGACTGCAACAGAAGTATCACAACAAGAGACTGAGTTTTGTGGCTGAAAACAGCAACAAAAATATCCATACAGGGAAATTCCTTGAAACAGATTTAAGACTTTATAAAATCCACAAAAATTGAATGGGTTATTAATTAAACTTTTTATCATTAAACTTTCCTCTAGCTATTCTTTCCAAAAAAAATTTTCCTTGCAAAAAATTGTATGGTCACCTATAGCAAAACGTACCTTCTCGGAGGTTTCCATGGCTTTGATTTAATGCAGCATAACAAGCAATGATAAATCACATACAAGTTCCATACACCTTCAATGCACCTTCAGCCTGATCTGCAGTGCTCAATCTGTCATGCTTTTGAATCCCTTCTGGACAGAGCTGCTAATCATGCTAAACCACGTGAACAACTTAGTGACACAGACAGATGTTCACAGAGAATGAGACAGAGACCACGAAACTCACTCATTTGTGAATTTAACAGGGTTTAAAACAGGCCTCCAGTGTGAAAGTTGTCATGGGTTCAGCAGCAGCAGTCATTTTCCTCCTTCTTGGTAGCTGGTGCAGCACTGTGTTTTTGACTTTGGGCCTTGGAGCTGTGCTGATAACACCAGTGTTTTCAGTTACTGCTTGGTAGTGTTTTGTCTGGCCAAGGACTT
>JARCZZ010025050.1:0-15287 GCA_030323915.1 Brotogeris chrysoptera
CAGGCTGCCCCAGCCCAGCTCTCTCAGCCTGGCTCCAGAGCAGAGCTGCTCCAGCCCTCGCAGCAGCTCCATGGCCTTCTCTGGCCTCACTCTGGCATCTTCACAGACTCATTCTGACAGGTCCATATAATCACAGTTTCTGCTAAGCACTGAGTGGTTTTGAAGATAATTTTTAGGTTTTTATCACACGTATCTACTGACTTCTAGTGCCCAGAAAAACACAGCAGCCAGCTTCTGCCCCATCACTGAAAATACTGGATTCTTCACTCTGGACAGGTAGAAGGAATAAAAAAGTTTTGGGGTCTTTGGAGCTAGTCATCAAAGCCTCTCGGGTGAAGAACCAGATAGAAAGCGGGCCCAAAGGGCAAGAAGAAGAAAAGGTTCAGCACTATACTGGTTATGATTTAGGTATGGTATAATCTAGATACAGTACAACTAATCAGGTATTTTGCTTAGCCTTCACTTTAAGCATGCTACTTAGATATTTTTAAAGATAAGAAAAATACTGCAGTTAAACAAATATTTTGTTTTGCTGGAAGAATTTAGAAGTCTCTTCAAATGTGCCTAAGAATCCAGAGACTTGAGGGTCCCATAGAGATCAGGGCAAAAAGAAGCACGTCAGTGACAGCCCCTGTGGTGTCCAATTAACACGCAGTTCTGGCTTACACTCATTTTTTCATTCCAAATCTCTGTGACATAATGTTCCATTGGTTTTAAAATAGCGAGCAAAGTAGTAGGTCATGTCTGAAGATAATCTTCGCTAGTATTCCACCTCACATTCAAGTTCCTGAAAACCAAAACATGAATAAGACAGTTTCATCAGCTTTTAATTTTACATCTGTGTTGACTTCAGAGTTAATGCAGGGAGTGACTTGGGAGGAGCGGACTCCTGAGGACTGCTCCAGTTGCACATTTCTTGCATGTATCTATCCACGTTGCTTGTGGGTGCGCTTCGTGCCAGGAGGAGGAATAATTAATATTTATAATCTATATTTAATACAAAAATAAAAAGCTATCTGTTCATTTGCATTAATGCTTTGAGTCCTGTAGGATCCCCAAGACAATGGCAGAGGGATGGCTCCCATCCTGTCACTCCAACAAAACTGCATCTGGATTCAGAACCATCAAGGCTCCAGTCTGTGTTCCCCTCTCCTCCCCTCTGAGGGCCAAGTAGAAATCCAGATGCTCTGAGCTATATCTTTCGCATACTTATTTTCCACTTTTAGCAGAGCAAAGGTTACGCGTGCATCAGGGCTTTTGATTGCCTGTCTGAAATGCCTCTCATTGTACCAGAGCACCACATTTCATCTTGTTTTGTCTCTCCAGTAGCTTAGTGCTATCTTCTTGGCTTGGGCAGTTCCTCATGATGATATGTGAGCTGCACTGCTGGATTAGAGCTCTGCTGGGAAGGTGTCCCAGAGGAGATGGCTGGACAATTACTGTGCTGTTGCTTCTGCCAGTTTAAATTGTAACTGCACATAGTTAGTCAACCCATATACCAAAGTCCTCCTTTCACACCCTCCTTTGCGGTGAGATGTATGAGTGCTGAGACAATGCTGAAGCCAGGGCTCTGAAGCAATACTCCTTCTGTTGCGTTGTATTGTCTCATGGCTTTGCCTTGTTCTCTTGCCTGCCATCCGTCTGTCTCTCAAATTCTACAATTGAAGCAGAGATATCTTTGGACAGAAACAAGTTGTTTTGTCATGTCTTTTTTTGTTTGTTTGTTTTGTTTTGTTTTTGTTTTGTTTTGTTTTTTAATTCTATGTGGCTTCTTCCAAGTCTGAGGCCATTGCTCAATACTCCTGTTTGTTGTGTGAGGGGATTGCCTGCCTCTCTGCTATCCCATGTTTTCATAATTAGTGGCAGGATTGGTGGTACTTATGACACCTAAATACAAAGGTCCCTTTAATCTTAGGTAATTTTTTTTTATTGGAAATTATTTAGCTAAATTAAAATGAAAGTTTGAAAATCAGAAATTATTAAATTTGTGTCAACACACTGATTCTTTCACAGTTTTCAATTTTGTAAGTTTATCAACCTGTAAGAGAGCAACATTCCAGACTTAAAAAAAGGTGTTTGAGAACTGCATTACTCTACAACACTACTTTACTTTGGAGGCAAGGTGACAATAGCAAAGTTATTTTTCTGCAGCATTCTGTAGGCTTCTACTATAGGGGGATTGAGAAATGCTCAGTGGGAGTATATGCCACCTGAACTCCAGCTTTTCTGACCCTTGTGCTGCATAGAAACATGACTTCAATTAGCAAATTTAATTTAGGAAAAAGGTTTTGCTTTCAGTTTTAGTGCCTGGCAGAGATTTACTTAGGCTGAACTTGAGGAGATTGGATTGAAAAAGTAGCAGCCTTGTTTGGCGAGGGCATGAAGTCTCACTGAATTAAAATAATGGGGTGTAATAGATCACAAGCGCTGGAGATGACCACTAGCCTGTAGATACCTGGTCAGTTTACCTTCCAAGAGAGGACTGTTCCCACACTGTGTTTGTTGATCGTCTGTCTGCTCTGGCTTTACAAGCCCTGAGTGATAAGAGCCCCTTGGAACTGTGTCCTACACGATCTGTTGGGATGTTTTTTTTCCTGAAATTAGTCTTCAGTTTTCTTGGTGTCATCACTTTGTCCCTGTTGCACAGGACAAAGGGGCTGTTGGGGTCTGATGTTCTAAGCCTGAAAACAAGTGTTTGACTTGTAAGCTCTTTTGGTATAAAAAATAACTTTTTAAAATTTCCTTCCTGATTACAAAAGAACCTTTCAAATTGCTCATCTTCTCTGGTCTACTGTGACAGACTAGGAGATAACTGATGCAGTATTTTTACGGCGTAAAAAGCTTTCATGATTCTCACCTTCCTAGACCTTGTAGTTTGAGTCTTGATGAAAACCTTTTTACTCTTTGCTGCCTTTTCTGGTGTCTCCTCTTCTTTCGTCCATCTCCCAGTGGCTGTTATTTGAGTGAAGGACCCATCTACATTGAGCTCCTGGTGCTCTCAGCTTCACATTCAGTTCTTTGGGGAGGACTGAGCTTCCTTGCTTTTGGGAGCATTTTTTGCCTCCTTTTCTTCTACTGCTGGGTACAACCCCTCTGTCTGAGGCCAGTCCCCTCCTCTGGGCTGTCAGGACACTGATGCTTGAAGCTCCTGCACTGCTCATGCTTCTGGTCTTCCATGACCCCAGTTACATATTCTATGTTTTCTCTGGAATTTCTACTTTTTTTAAGCAAAAAGGCTTTTTTTTTTTTTTTTTATCTTTTACATTAAAAAATTATAGTTTGAAATTTCTCTTCTTTATGATCTTTTTGTTGTTGTTACCTAGAAGTAGCAATGCTCACATCTGAGTTTGCAGGGGCCAAAATCTTCTGAAGTTTTCTATGAGCGTTTCTTGGTGTGATAGCCAAGTGATTCAGATGTATTTGTCTGCCTACTGCAACAGAATACCTAGCGGAAATACAAATAATGCTGTGAAAAATATACTACTCCAGTTTTACAACAGGGGAAAATAAAGAATAGTTAAAAAAAGAAAAAAAAAAAGAAATAAAAGGCCACTTGCTTCTGTTCAGATACTGACTGAAATTAGCTGCCTGAAGCTCCTTCTGGAGTTCTGTCTAACCATGGAGGCAATTAAAACCCAGAGTTGTGGCAGTTTTGACCTCTATTTGCTCAGTGTTTGGCTGCCCCATCCTGTGTGTATGCCTGCTCAGACCTGACAGCATGCAGGCGCTGGGTGCCCATCTCATTTCTCTGCTCCATGGGAAGGGAGACATTCTTCTGCCTTTCTCCCCTTAATACTGCATGGCAAGTAGTCCTGGCCTGCCCTGTCTGTGCAGGCAGGATCAGGCTCCCTACAGGAGAACTGATAGCATGAAAAGCTGGAGGCAATGCTGCTGTCCTTCTGTACCATGCTCCAGGTATTGCAGTACTCAAAATGGCAATGGAGCGATCAATGGCCTTATGCAGCCTAGTTTTGTTGCAGGACACAGATTTTCTGATGTCCAACCTACATCTTCTGTAATATTAAGGAATATGATCTAATCCTTCTATTTGTGATCAAGAACAACAGAGGGATCATTGTTAAATTGCAATTTAACGCATTAAAACCTTTTGCACAGTCCTCTCATCCTTACTCTTACTTTTTCTGGACTAAATAAAGGTGGTTCCATGCCCAGGATAGGTGGGATGGAACTGGATGATCTTTAAGATCCCTTCCAACCCAAACCATTCTGTGATTCTATGAAACCTGATTAAAGTTGTGCATGCATCATCCTCCTAAGTATCTTACTGGGTTTGTTGCTTTGTTGGATAACCAGATTATACACCCTTACCCAGCAGTGGCATCATTAGTTTCTCATGGCACAAGGTAGCAGGAAAAAGTGAAGGATGTTTATATGTCTCCCCAGTGGAGTGATGAACTCCCCAGCATGGAACACTGGTAAGATTCAGCTAAGCAAGGTGAAGGGACATCTAGTCTAGGTTATGCTTTGCCTAGAAAGGTTGGACCAGGGCATCCTCTAGGTTCTTTCCAACCTGGGATTCATGATATACTTTAACAATATGTTACGGGGGGGTTCTCAAAACTATTCTTCCAGGCACTGCATAGTACAGTTGCTACTTGTAATTGGGGCTATTGAGCCTGGAGAAGAGAAGGCTGCATGGAGACCTTAGAACAGCCTTCTAGTATCTGAAGGGGGGCCTATAAGGATGCTGGGGAGGGACTCTTCATTAGGGACTTTAGTGAGAGGACAAGGGGTAATGGGTTCAAACTTAACCAGGGGAAGCTTAGATTGGATATAAGAAGTTCTTTACTGTTAGGGTGGTGAGGCACTGGAATGGGTTGCCCAGGGATGATCCCTGTGATCACTGGCAGTGTTCAAGGCCGGGTTGGACAGAGCCTTGGGTGGCAAGGTTTAGTGTGAGGTGTCCCTGCCCATGGCAGGGGGGTTGGAACTGGATGATCTTAAGGTCCTTTCCAACTCTAACTATTCTATGATTCTATGATTCTACTTACAAGGATTATAATGTAGGTATCGTGCATTTGTTTCTAATATAGAATAAAAAATCAGGAGTTTTTCCTGGGAAAAGCATACCCTGTAAAGTGACTAAAAATGGATAATTTCATAGCTGTATTCATCTTAGAGCTCTGTTCTTCTATAAACTTATTTCTTTGGAAAAGCCTTCACTACATTTGCTGAAATGTGTTATTTTCCTAAGCATGAGCAGTTCTGTGTAATTTTATACTTACAGTTTGAACTTGGTGTCATGTAGTTTGGGGTAGTTGGATATAATATCAGGACTTCACAGTGAACCCTACACTTAAATTGCTCACCCTGCATATCTTGAACATTAGGGACCTGGCTCTCAGAATAGCATTTACAATGATCAATTGGATCTGAAGTATCATTTACAGTGGAGAGGGAGAATTAAATGCCAAAGAGCAAGATTTGTAGGAGCTGGTGTGCTGAATGCCAACATCTGCTGAGGAGGGATGTGTCTGTAGTCTCATCTTTTTCCTTCACAAGGCTCCAGAGTGGGAAACTACCCTCTGTACTTAAAATAGAGCACACTTGGGCATAGGTGGAATGATCATTCTTCCTCTGATGATGTGATAGCAAGAGTAGCTATGTTTATTTTGTTGAAATTCTTGCTAATGAAATGGGAGATTAGAGTTTCAGACCCATTTTGGTAGATGGGTAGGAACCCGTGGCACCCATTCTCCAGAAGAATATTTCTGCTCACCTTCCTGTGAAGTTGCAAAAGAGCCCAGCTGAAAATGCTTCTTCGCAAGAGCTGAAGATTGAAACCATTTTCATATTCTTTTATTTAAAGTGACTGTTGAGCATGTTAGAGTCTCTCAAATGTTTATTTGCGTGCCTGGAAAACAGGGTGGATTTGTGAATTTTGGGTATCTCAAGGAGCATAAACTCATAAGTGTTCAGAGAGCTGGGTTAGCCAGAGCAGAAGAGCTTTGGGATACACTCAGCAGTATCATTTTGAGTACTAAAGTGCATTTTCTAGTGACAACTCAGACATCTATTCCGCTTAATTTGCGTAAGTGGGTCCTGTGAAGAGTTTTTTGCTTGCTTTCTTTCTAGTTTAGCTGACCAAGTTCTGAGTAAGCATACTCTTTAGATATCTAAGTGCTATTTTGCCTGTGGCATGCTTCTGATCTTGGTTTTGGATGAGTGTGCAGTACATTTAAGAAAAATTCAAATGCAGCAGACTTCAAAATGTGTCTCCGTGTGATTTCTTTTCTTTATGCTAACATCCGTACTGGTAACACTGCAGCAATTGTTCATGGAAAGTGAATGTGTAACACTGGACAACCACGATTGGATGGGGATGGGGGATAATTCAAAAGTGACAAGGCTTTCTAGGTAGCTGGTACTTTGCATCTTTTTTTTCTTTTTTTATTAGGTCTTCCCTGATCTCTTGATTTTTACTTTTGTCCCTAACAAAGGTAATGAAGATGTAGTCACCATCAGGTATTTCCTCAGGTTAATTTAATTTTCTGACTTGGAACAATCTTGTGACCACCTTGCATGCTCTCTTGTTTCCAGTTTAACCTTTCTAATGGTTTCCTGACCTTGCTTACTTGAAACCTATGCACGTTTCTGAAGTGATGTTTAATAAGATGAGAGAAGCTGTTTACAACCCTCTCATTTGTCCTTGATGGCCTCTGTTGGGCAAATGAGAGAGAGGTCAATTGTGATGCCACCGTGTCACTAACAGGGGAGAGATTTAAATTAGCTAGAACAATCTTCAAGTTCCATAAACCACGTCATCCAAGCAATTTAATTAAAAGGGGTCAAGGTTCTCTACCCTAGTTGGTGCCTCTATCTTACCTAGAGAAATAGTTGATATATGCACTGATTGGGGACTTGATTGACACAGCAGTACGGAAATGTAGGTTTCCAAATTTCTCTGCATGCCCTGATTGATGCAGGATGATTACGGGTTTACAAGCTAAAATGTATAATTCTCAAACCTTCTTATTCCATATTTACTAGTAGATGATACAATCCAGCACTGACAGGGGATTGAAGGGATGACATATAGGTCTCTTCCATCTCTAATCTCGGATTCTATGAAAACCTTTAGAATGTAAATTGGAAGCATGTTTTATATTCGTAAATGCAAAAATACTCTTGAAAAGCTTTCACTTTGAAAAGATTATAATGATTACCATTTATTATGCTGTTGTTTTCATGCGAAAAAGAAAATCCTGCCCAGATTTTACTGAAATTGAACTTTTGTGCCTTGCATAATAGTCGTGCTGTAATATGAATAAGATTCAGAATAAAGTGGCCAGATAGAACGTTAAACACTGTAGAGTGAAGAATCCAAATGTAAGCTGCTAAATGCATGTGTTTTAGTACACAGACAAAAATGAGGATGTTTACAAGTAGCATCACAAAGGGCACATGAAAAAGTCTGAGGAGAAAAAGCAATTTAGTGGAGAGCAAGATGTTAAGTTTCCTAATTTTCTCTACAGCAATAAAATCTGGTAAAACAAGGTGAGTGATTGCATTCATTTTATTACAGTGGTTCCCACTAGTGTAGCTGTAGCTGAGAGTCTGTCAGCATTTCCATTATAAACTCTGTTTTCGCGTGTTTATAACTCAGTCCTAAAAGCTCACCTGGGCTGGTGTCTGGCATTCAAGATCTTAAGTCAGAAATTAATATTTCACACACTTAGAAAATAACCTGCTAGGCTAGGTCTAAATTAAACAGCGATTTTAAAATGGACATTGCCTCTCTTCCTCAGTGCTACACTTGAGATCTTGCATAAAACTTCAAAGGCAACATTTTTGAGTTACTTTCTCAGGTCTTACAGAAGAAAAATCAAGGGAGAGAATTGTGCCTTAGGTTGTATAATAAATAATGAAATCAAAAGTTCAGCAGGGATATTTCAGTGTCCTGAACTGTTTTGTTTTTCTCACTTTATTTCCTCTTTTGCTCATTTAAAGCCCACTCGTACACCTTTATGTTACATTGCGCTTTGCAATGCAGATCTATCTATCAAGGCGTATGAAAGGAATGACTCCAGCTTTGAGGCTAGACAGTGTGTCATTGAAGTATAGACTGTGATGTTCTGCTCAAGAAGGGGAAAAAAATATGTGGTCAAGGTCTAAGAGGATTCTGCCCCAAAATGTTCAGTGGCTTGGGGTGAGGGGCAGGCTAGGTCAGATCGAGTCCCTGGACTATTGTGTATTTGAAGGTATTAAGGGCATGGGCTTGTTGAGTAAAGAAGAGTAAACACAACTCCAGTCTGCTCTCTAACAAGATCTAACTAAGAAATTTGATTTAGATTTCTCAATGGAATTCTGTAAAACAGAATGTTTTAACTATGTTTGGGGGGGCAGAAAAGGGGCGTAAGTTACTTGCTTAAATCTTTCTCTTGCCTAGCTTTATCCACATAGCGTGCACATGCAGAGTCCTTAAAGTAATGAATGGAAAGTGTGTGCCCTATCACACATACAGATGTTTAGAAGGTAAACATTTGAAACGTTTAAATTATAGAGTATGTTTCCAGGAATATCCAATCAGACCAGAAAATTTGGAGCTCTCTGGAATCTTAACACAAAATGTAGGTTTACCTGGTTGCAAGTGGCACATACTTCCCCTTCTGGTGCTCTCATGAGACATTAAGCAATCACTGTCTGGGCAGCAAAAAGCGATGAAATTGGCTTTAAGATACAAATGTGGTTGCATGCTTTTTATCTGTTGTCTGGCTTTGGCATTGGTAGTTCACTTGTTTTTTAAATGATTTTGAGAGACAGCAGGAAAGAAAATCAAGATCTCCTTCAAGTTCCTGTTTCCAGGAGCTATTTCTTTAAATTTGGAACAGAACTAATTAGTAGCTGTTTTGCTTGGTGAGTGTAGAATTTTTTTTCATTGTCATATTACATTTTGGTCAAACAAATTTTTTTATGAAAAACGATAGAGGCAGCACCCATGGGTGACTGAAATGAATTTATTCCTGTTGCAATCTGTCTTTAATCTCGCTAATTTCTGAGATACAGAGGAAATGTTTCTATGCTATTGGAAGCAAACTTACTGAGGGAGATATTACAGCAAGGAACTTTTAGGCAAATAAAATGATGTCAGGCAGGACTGAGCACTTCAGAGCCTGCCAGTTCCGTGTTCACCACTATGCTTTCAGCAGGGTTTAATTTTACTATGATTAAAACCAACCAGTAAGCCATGAATGTCAGGAGGAGAATAACAAGAGGCCAGAGAGAGTACATGGCAACAAACAATTTATTCTGAGAAGACTCAGTTAAAAGCTGTCTCTGTGGACTGCTTAACTTTATGGAAGGAAGGACACAGCGATTGATGTTGCAGTTTAATGGTCCTAGAGCCTAAAATTTGTGTTCTGGACTGTGGATCCACAGACGGCCCTCCAGGCTGAGGCAACAGTGTGTGAGGTAAAAATCCCAGGTAACTTAAGAGGTGGGGTGCCTCACCAACAAAGGCAGGCAGAAGCCTGTCCACGTTGGTGCTGGAGGAATATGATTCAAGCAGAGCTTGCTCTGTACCACTCCGCAGGAATTCAGGTGGTATCCAGACTGCCATAGGATTGTCCAGATGTTCATGTTGGTGTGAGAATTTCCTTTTTCTCCAGGGTGGCGTCTAAAGAGGGGAGCTGATGCTGGAATCTGTGCATCGCTCTTCCAAGCTTTTCTCAAATGATGGAGCAAAGGCACCTTTTCCAGCACTTCCTTTTCCTGAAGGTAAATTCATGTACGTACCAGTTAAATAGGAAATTCTTCAACAGCCTGAGCTTATTAGCACAAGAAAAATCTGCTTTTTCCCCGTAAGATGCTTCTGGTTCGTTATTTGGAAATCTAGAAAATTTGTGGAGTAGGGCAAAGAAGACTTTAAAGGAATTATTTGTAAGGGATATTTAATTCATTTTAGGCTACTCAGGAAAAAAAAAAGGCTTGATTAAAAATATTAACCTCTTAAATAGAGGACTTCAAAAATTCCTACTCTATAAGATAAGCAGGAGCTGTTTATCTCATGACATCCTATATGTGTCAGTGACAACGGATAATGGTCCGTGGTGAAACACGCAAAAATAGAAAAGTGCTGTTCGACACTGGCTGTGGGAACATAACCTTGAAATTAGGGGAGTTAACACAGCTGTTAGTAAAAGGGAGTCTTATACCAGTAAACCCCTGTTCACATGCTGGCCACGTGTGCATTGATGTTGCAACTGGTAATATTCCACTCCAGCCTGAGGGGGGATATGTGGACCTGTGCAGGGACAGACCGGTGAGGCGGCCAGATGCGCATCTTGATTTGGGGGATGCCCTGACTACTCACTGCCTACCACCCCTCTGACAGGGCAACATGTTCCATTTCTTCTCCTGCTGGACAGTATCCCGTTCAACAGGGGATTGGTATGTATGTGACCTGCTTCACATTGATGTATATATATTTGCTTTACACTAATAACTCAATTAATAGACTAGAGCATTTGATTGTTTACATTGTGTTTGGTGTCCAGTCTTTGTGCATGGGAATCCTATGAACCTGGAGCATAATTGGCAACAAGAATGGGATTCCGAGTCTGCGAGACTGTGAGAAACATTCTGGGATAATACAGGTAGAGTGGGGCTGTGTAGTGGAGTGAACAGCTACCAGGTTGCTCCACACCTCAGTTCTTTATTGTGTTTCATTTCTCTCAACCTGGAATCCCCAGATTCTTGTAGTAAAAATCACTGTAGGCTGAGAACGGGCTTGGGCAGTGGGGTGCATAGCTGCACCAAGAGGAGCTATTACGTGTGCATGGAAGCAGGGCTTGGTCTGTGTGTGTGCTGTCAGGGTCGCTTTATGGGTGTTGTGTAATATACTATCGCTATTTCATAGGAAAGATCCTCGAATTGTGGCTCCTGCTGTGGACTGGCCAGGGTGGATGCAGGAACTGTGGAGCACAGGGTGGGATAAAATAGAGACTTGCACTAATGTAGGATCTGAACCATGGGGAGCTAAGGACCCCATGGGAGTGTTAAACTATTGGGGTGAGTTTGTAGAACCCTCCCCAAACCCACTTGAAGGAGTGACTGAGTCATGCCAGATGCATGACAGGCTGCTTGCTGCTTGACTACAAAAGCATGGTAGAAAAGAACAGAGTTGGAGCAACAAGTAGCAGACTTACATTCCAAGCTAGAAAGGGTTAAAGCAGAAGTGCTGCTGCAGAGGCAGGCATTTGTAGCTGCTGCAGAGCAGGGTGAGAGACTTAGGAAGAAAACAGGTGCCACCCTGGCAGAAAAATACACTATCTGCATTGCCAAAAGAGGAGCAATAAAAAAGATGCAAGGTCAGCAAGGCCACAGGTCCGTGCCCTTGTGTGTGATCCAGATTGCGACTCGGAGGCATGGGATGGAGATATTTGGGGTACCCGTGAGTCAGAATCAAATACCGGAGATGAGGCAGACATGAAAAAGAAAGGAGCCTGCACAGCTCCTGTGTTTAAATGTAAGATGATTACTGGGGCAAACAGACAAGTACGAACGGACAAATTGACAGACTATAGTCGTGAGGAGATTAAGAATTTATTGGATTAATTGAAGCAGAGGTCAGGGGAGAAACCCCAGAACTGGTCAGTTCGCCTCATGGAGGAAGGAGCAGATACTGTATTGCTAGACCAGGTGGATGCAAAAAAACCCCGTACTACTATCAGAACAAGGAAACTCCACTGAACAAGTGATTGAAAAGCTAATCCAGTTAGGGGATTTAGTGGGACTGAGCTTGGACAAAGCGGCTCACGATACAGGGAGAGTAGCAAAGGAGGACATATAAAAAACTGCAAGCTGTCCTGTTCCTGCTCTGTGGATAATTAAAGAAGGAGAAAAAGAATTGCTGATAGTGCACCTGGGTCTTGAGCAGGCCAGGGAGTGTTTGTGTGCATTGGTGCAAGATTGGGCTGGGTAACAGCCTGAGGAGTGACTGTTCACAGAATGGAACTTATAGTGGCTGAAGACAGTCACTGCGATTGATGTGGTTTCTGTTTGGCTTCATGGCTCAGATCTAAGCCCTCTGGTGTTCCAGTGTGCCACCCGTGTGGCTGCTTGGGCCTGGAGATGAGTGCCTGGATCAGGGCAGGGAGGGTACTTTCGCGGGTGTTCACTAGGGTGTCTCAAGAACCTCACGTGTCTTCTACAGACCAATTAGACAATGCTATACAAAGGCATATGGATGGTCATGGGGCTGCTCGCGCACTTTTATTTTGGCGAACTTAAGAGGATGCAGGTAGGGATTGCAGGGCTGTTTTAGCCCCAGTCAGAGGAAAGCTTACAGACATTGCCGAGTTGGTTTGGGCATGTTGGGATGTCAAAGCAGAGGCTCAAAGGGCTTCTGTATTGGCTGCTGCATTAATTATTCTGTTTTAATTGGTCATATTAGGTTGCCTTCGAACCTGCCTGGCCCTTTACCTGTAGGTAATGACATAGCTGACTCCTTGACTGTTAACACTGTGCAGTTTACTTGTGAAGCTGCTTCACTTACTCTTTTCATCAAAATGCTTCTGCTTTAAGGAGACAGTGTAACCTGTCTTCTTGTCAAGCGAAGCAGATTTTGTTAGATCTTGCCCTGACTGTCAGTCAACAGCTCAGTCCTCATTTGCCATGGGTGTAAGTCCTTATGGCTTTAAGGTGAATGTGGTGTTGTGGTCTTTTGGGCCCACAGAAATGGGAAAGGCCAGTGGAACTGATAACCTGGGGGAGGGCGCATGCTTGTGTCCTCCTACCTACAGGTCCATGGCGGTCAGCTACAAAGTTTGCAAGCCATACCACAAACTGGACAGACAAGTTGAAGAACTGCTCTGCAGCAGCTACAAATGCCTCAGCTGCAGGATTCGACCTTGAAGACCCCGAACAGAATGAGACAGAGGAAGAGAAAAAGGAATGATTTGTAAAACATCACTTGGAGACAGCTGAAAAGTAACGACTTGAATACATGTTCTTGCAACATAGCTATTATTAGACGATATGATTTTGTGTATAAACCGCCTGCATTTATTAGCTGCTGCTAATAGGAAACTGCATCTTGCATTGTATGGATTTGTCACTTAAAAAAGAGATGTTAGAGCATACAAATTTGCAGCAGCTGCTAGAAAATGTTAAGGCAGAAGCTAGAAAGATTCTAATACAATAGTAATGTTATAAAGCAGATAATGGAACAAATTAAGAGGGTAGGAGAACCCCACTGGCAGGAAATTTTCTTTGGCTGGTGCTCCACTGCCACCAGCATCTTCAACATGCTGCTGCACCCTGTACTGGTTATACTCCTAATGTAAATCTGTGTGTGCTTCGCCATAGTAGCTACCTGTTTATGGATGAGGCAGGTGAAACTCTGCATTGACAACGAGGTGCAAGGACTGAGGTTGGTCAAACGCCTCCTACCATAGTCAAAGACAAGACTGGGTTGGCCTCTGCATTTGCCACCAAGAAGAACTTTTAGCTTCACTGATGGCTGCGACCCAGCAGCCTTTGAACAGTGGGAACACATGCCATGCCAGACCTTGGTGTGAGGGATGGCCTCCTCTGTTGTAAGAGGGCCATCCAGCAGAGAAGGGCAGGCCAAGCAGCCTGCGGTTGGCACAAGAAATGATCTAGTCCGAATCCCCTGCTCAAGCAGGGCAATCTAAAGCAGGTTTCATCATTAGCATAAGTAACTATTATAATAACTATTGTATTTGAATCTTCTATTCTCCAAGGCTAATGTCAAGAAGCTGCTCTTGCGTGATTTAAGATTCCTTAAGCAGAGAAGGGGATAAGAAAAGCCAAGGACTGTGTCTTTGGACAGTAACAGCATCTATCTCCAGGTTCCCAAGACTCCCAGTATATCTGGCCGATGCAGTGGTGAACCTTGT
The DNA here is from genome assembly GCA_030323915.1 of Brotogeris chrysoptera. Taxonomy (NCBI): domain Eukaryota; kingdom Metazoa; phylum Chordata; class Aves; order Psittaciformes; family Psittacidae; genus Brotogeris; species Brotogeris chrysoptera. Next base: position 13,884 of record JARCZZ010025050.1, read on the forward strand.
TTTTGGAGCCTGGACATCACTACTTTGCTTTATTTTTCCTCCGTGTCATCTAGGGACTTGTTATCAATTTGCTAAGAACGGAAGCCAAAGTGCTTGCTGCCTTGATTATGTGAAACAAAAATAGGGCAGCATTTGATTTTTTCGCTTTTAGTACATAAGCGTGGGTGTGAAGACTTTGTCAGGTTATGGTGCCTGAATTTAAGTGACCACTCCAGTTGAGTACATGCATCAATAGAAAAGCTGAAGACCCTCACTAGACAGCTAGCAGCAAACAACAGGTGGAACCCCTTTCAAGGATGGATGTGGGGAGTGAGACTAGCTGCAAAAAGCTGTTGTATTAGTGTTAATAGGTAGTGGGGTTGTATGTATTTTATGTGGTGTTCCTTGTCTTTTAGCACTAATCAGTTCCCTTATAGACAGTACACTATATAAAACTATAGTACAGACGGTAAAAGATTCGTGTGTTTCGACCACGGAACACAGGGTGGCATGTGTCAGTGACACAAGATAATGGTCTGTGGTGAAACACACAAAGATAGAAAAGTACAGTTTTTTTGTGGTGGCCCCTCCTGGGAAAGTCCTGCTATAGCTCCTGCCAGGAAAGTCCTGCTTCAGCTCCTCCCTGGAAAGTCCTGCTTTAGCTCCTACCTGGAAGGTCCCGCTTTGACTGATCCCCTGAAAAGTCCCAACCCTCCAAGACCTTTCTACATATTGCTGGCCACTTCTTCCGATGTACGCTGGCCCCCTACATCAGAGTGAGTGTGCGTTGTTTGCTACTATAAAAGCCCAAGCCTCATGCGATGTAGGGAGGCAGAACCTCATACCACCTGGGTAGGTCAACGTCACCTATGTGGGGACGCCTGCTACGGGTTGAGACCACCACCTCACATTGTGATGATGTCCCTCGGAGCTGGTTTCCTGATTGTCATCACATGATCTTTGTGGATGGTAAAATAACCAAACATCACAAATATCCTTTCCTGCATCTACTGTTATCTCTATATTTTCCCTGCATTACTGAATTAGTTGTGATTTCACTATTCTGCTTCATTTCTCTCAACCCAGAATCCTTCAACTCTGGAAAAAAGAGGAACTTGAATTTAGTCATGTTTCCTGACACAGGTGAAGAAAACACAATTTACTTTTCCAGTCTTACCCTTACTAACATATATGGCACTTGAAGGAATCTACGGTTCATTTGCCCATCGTTTAAGAATTGCATCCAGTGCTAAAGGTATTGAACAAAATCACAGAATCCCAGAATCCCAGACTGGTTTGGGTTGGAAGAGACTTCAAAGATCATCTATTCCAACCCACCACTGCCATGGGCAGGGACACCCACTACTTTTTCAGAATCATTTTCAATAGGAAATTGTTAGCCTCTAAATTAAGTCTTTCTTTTCC
>JARCZZ010025055.1:0-14092 GCA_030323915.1 Brotogeris chrysoptera
GACATGACGTGCTGTGGTATGGAATAACCTCTTTGGTCACTTTGGGTCAGGTGTCCTGTCTCTGCTTCCTCCCGGCTCCCCCTCCTCCCTGTCACAGCATGAGACTCAGAAAGTCCTTGGCCAGACCAAAACATTACCAGCAGTAACTGAAAACACTGGTGTTATGAGTGCTGTTCCCAGGCCCAAAAATCAAAACCCCAGTGCTGCACCACCTACCAAGAAGGAGAAAAATGACTGCTGCTGCTGAACCCATGACACCTGGGCAACCCATTCCAATGCCTCATCTCCCTTACACTAAAGAATTTCTTCCTCATATCCAATCTAAACTTTCCCTGTTGAAGTTTGAGCCTGTTACCCCTTGTCCTATCACTACAGTCCCTCATGAACAGTCAATTCCCAGCATCCCTATAGGCCCCCTTCAGATACTGAAAGGCTGCTATGAGGTCTCCATGCAGCCTTGTCTTCTCCAGGCTCAACAGCCCCAACTTTCTCATCCTATCTTCATACCGGAGGTGCGATAGTCCCCTGATAGTCCTCGTGGCCCTCCTCTCGACTTTCTCCAGCAGTCCCATGTCCTTTTTATGTTGAGGACACCAAAACTGCACACAGCGCTCTAAGTGAGGTCTCACAAGAGCAGAGTAGAGGGGCAGGATCACCTCCCTCGACCTGCTGGTCATGCTTCTTTTGATGCAGCCCAGGATACGGTTGGCTTTCTGGGCTGCAAGCTCACACTGCCGGCTCATGTTCATTTTGTCATCCACAAACACCCTCAAGTCCTTCTCTCGCAGGGCTGCTCTGCACCTCTTCTCTGCCCAACCTGTAGCTGTGCCTGGGGTTGCTCTGACCCAGGTGTAGAACCTTGCAATTGGCATGGTTAAACTTCATCAAGTTGGCATTAGCCCACCTCACAAGTTTGTCAAGGTTCTTTCTGCTAAGTGAGCACTGCTCCACAGAGCCAAGAAAGGAAGAACCATGTTTTTACATTGTCCTTGAGTCTTCCTTTTTTTCAGATGCAGATATCAATTAAGTCTGAACAGAATCCCATGTACACAGCTAATATATTTTTACTCGTAAACCCTGGTATCACAAGCTTATTTAATTTTTCATGTGTATGCAAATAGCAGCAAACCAAAATTAATTTCTTTCTATGTATATGCAGAATGTATGTATAATCAGAGTCTTGCAAACATATTTTAACCTCACCATTATATTCTTTACCTAATTATTACTTTATCATCACATGCATAAGTTGAGAAGACTGTAAACACACTCTCTCTGATCCAAATATTGTTAGATCAAATTCAATTCTCATTAGGGTTGCAATGACATAACTGTGAACAGAATTCATCTCACTATGGTTTCCTAATAGAGGAAAGGTAGTTACTACTTTTTATACTGCCGCTTCTCCATTAGAGGTGTGGTTTAAATTAACTTGCTGCTGTTTCTTTTCTCAGCATCTGGACCTGTGCCAGAAGTTCATAGGGATATAATTAAGGTCTTCACATGCCAAAGTGTGGATGAAAAACTCATGAAACATTACAAAGTAGTGTTTAGGGCTAAGTTTTGAAGAAAGTCCTGCCAGGAATAGAGGAAATGATGCAAGGCCTGGAAGTGGTAAGTACCTTAGGGGTATTTTAAAAGAACCAAACAGATGCTCAGGAAACTGAAAACATACCAGCACAGTAATTAATTCCTATTCCTGAAGAGAAATTAAATTTGGGACCAATTCAAAGTGAAGGGCAAAGAAGTAGACTGCTTATCTTATTCTTCAAAATATATACTTCCAGGAAAGCTCAGCTGTCATGTCACTTTAAACAAGTTTCTGTTATGTGCAGAAAACACTAAGCCATTACATATTGCATATTATGTGCTATATGTTGCATATTATATATTACAATTTCTGATGTACTTTTCACAAAAACAGATGTCAAAATACACGCAGGTAACACATAGGGTTTTATACGCATTATATTCTGTGTTACTTTACGATAATCTATGAATGGAACATTTCATTTAAGCACTTGAAAAAATGTAGTTAGAGCACAGTTTTTGTGGTGGAAAATTACTGCCATTTTTGCTGTAACAAAAAAGTCCTTACACTCTGAGTTTTCAGGTTTATTTTTTAAGCTTCTTCAGTTATTAGGATATAATCAGGAGGTGACAGATGTTGTCCTGGGTTCAGCTGTAACAGTTGGGGTTTTTTTTCCTACTTAGTAGCTGGTGCAGTGCTGTGTTTTGGCTTCAGTCTGAGAATAATGCTGATAACACATCGATGCTTTAGTTGTTGCTGAGCAGCATTTACCCTGATCAAGGACTTTTCATTCTCATGCTCTGCCAGTGAGGAGGGGTATGGGGAGCTTGGGAGCAAGCAGAAACAGGACACCTGACCCAAACTAGCCTAAAGGGGTATTCCATACCACAGCACACCATGATCAGGATATAAACTGGGGGGAGTTACCTGGAGACATTGATTACTGCTCGGGTCAGGCTGGGTGTCAGTCAGTGAGTGGTGACCAATTGTATTGTGTGCCACTGTTGTTTGTTTGGGTTTTTTTCTTTCCCCTTTTTGTTTTATATTCTATTCCCTTGTCATTTCCCTTATCATTATTATTATTTGTAATAGTATATTGTACTTTAGTTATTAAACTGTTCTTATCTCAACCCACAGGTTTTACATTTGTCCTTTCTGCTCCCCAGAGAAACCAGGGGGAAAGGGTGGGGTGTGAGCTAACAGCTGCATGGCACTGAGTTAACGACTGGGCTTAAACCACCACAGTGATTGAAAAATGTATTCTGGGTTAGAGTCCTTTGTTGTAAAAATAGTATGGATAAGCAAACCACCTGCAAGATTTAATTCTGTGGGGAAAAAATGTGGAAAGTCATCCTGTTTCTTATAGATAATTGCTTGCTTGTAAGCAGAATATAGCAATAATTGCTGAAAATAGTTTGAGAGGTTGTTTGATATATTAACTAATGTTAAATCTAATGTCAGAAAGTTGATATATTCAGAAAATCACAGAATCTTTTAGGCTGGAAAGCACCTCCAGAGATCACCTAGTCCAAAACCTCTCCTCCAAAAAGTGTAGCAAACTAAAGCAGATGGCTTGTGTCTGCATTTGGTTGGCTTTTGCATATCTTCAAGAATGGGTATTCTACAACTTCTCTGAGCAAAATGTTCCAGTATGTCATTAACTTCAAAGTAAAAGTGTTTGGAGTATTTTGTTTTGGTTTTGATTTTGTTGTTGTTTTTTGTTTTTAGTTTTTTTCTCATGTTTAAATGGAATTTCCTGTATTTCCAGTTTTACCCTTTGCCTTTGTCCTTTCACTAAGTACCACTCAAAAGAGTTTGACTTCCTCTTCTTTATTCCTAATTATCAGGCATTAATAACCACCAATAAGATCCCCTTAAATCTGTTCCCCAGGGTGAATAGCCCCAGCTTTCTTAGCCTCTCCTTATATGTCACATTCTCCAAAACCTTAATCATCTTTGTGGCCTGTTATTCACTTGACCCAGTAGGTCCATGTCTTTTATGTCTTGTACCATGAAGCCCAGAACTGCACCCAACAGTCTCACCAGTGCTGAGCAGAGAGAAAGGATCATCTCCCTTGAGGTTCTGGCAACATTTCTCCTAATGTTTTTTGCCTGCTCTGATGCAGGGGCACATATGTGGCTCGTGGTTAACAGATCATATGTGATTGACAATATTTCTAATCAGGTGCAAGATATTGCATGTTATAGAACCATGGAATGTCCTGGGCTGAAAGTGACCTTGAACGGTGATCTGGTCAAACCTTTTGTGGGAATGAAAGCCATTATGAGATTAACGAGCACCCTGCCCAGTTGCATCTTGAAAACCTCTGGGCAATTTCCTTTTGTTGAACTTGATGGCATTATTCTGTGTCTATTTCTCCAGCCAGTCAAGATCCCTCTGAATGAGAGAGCAATCATCTGGTCTGTCAGTAAATCTCCCTAGTATTGTATTGTCTGCAAACCTTCTGAGGCTGCACTTTGCTTGTTAATGTAGCTGTTGAACAGTTCTGGAGCCAGTATTGACCCCTAGGGCACACTGCTGGTGTCTGGCCTCCAGCTGAACTTCGTGATGCTGACGGTAATTCTCTAAAACAGGCAGTTCAACCACTTTTAAATCCACATCACTGTCCACTTATCTGGTCCATACTACATCAGCTTCTCAGTAAGGATGTTGTGCGAGACAGCATTAAAAGCCTGGTTAAAGTCAATCCCTCTGGTGCTATATCCCATTTTCTGCTGGTATACTATTTTACACTCCTTTTTTTAAAGAAGTGTGATATCAAAGCAATAGAATTGAAAACCAGAAAGTATGTCCAGAGTTTGCTGACCCAGAAAGTGCTAAAATTCACTGAATTGAATACAAGCATGTGCGTTTTCCATAAATTCAAGAGAATCTGCTTTCACCAAGCACAGCAGCCCAGAATCTTGTGTCCAAGCTTTGCTGAGATGCAGAAATTAAATGATGTAGCACTAGTGGTCTGTGGGTTATAAATTCTATTAGAAGCAGTGCATGTTCCATACCCATGAACAGAATCAAATTCTCACAAAATTCAGCTATAGCACCTGTCTATTTGAAGTCCTGTTTGAAGACATGGATGTAGTTCTTTTTGAGTATACATTATCTACTTATTACTCCTGCCCTGAAAACAGTCTACTAGCTGCAGCACTTGGGGATTTTAGGTTTAGTGCTTTAGAATATCCAGATGTAATTTTTCTGCTCTCTGTTCTCTAAGCAAAGATTGCTTAGTAAATTGTTCATATATGTCTAAACAAGATGAATTCTGTGTTCTCTCTGGTGGGACAGCTTCAACACAATATATTAAGTGTGCCCTCATCCCACCTCTTAGTCAGGGGTCAGTCTGGACCAGAATGCAGAACTCTCAATATTCTGTATATGTTGGATGTGAATATTGCCTGGATACAGAAATGGAGCATCTCCTCCACTTATATTTTAAAATAAATTGCCATTACTGTTTATTTCTTTTTAAAAAACCATACACATGCAAACAATAAAAAAAATACGAAGATGCATTTTTTTTCTCTCTGATAGACATATTTTATATACGTTCAGAAGCTTTGGTTCTGGAAATGTGGAATTTTAAACTATCAAAATTATTGCTATTTCCTATCTCATGAGTGTGGGTGTAAAGAACCATGGTGTGATGGATTTCTGAGCTAGACTAGCTGCTGGGAAAGCTTTGAGATAGCAGAGGAATGTTACTGGGAAAGTTTTGGGAGTATTGCAGGGAAAGGTAGTCAAGATAAGAAGGAAGAAAGAAGTGAGAAGCAGGCATCCAATCAAGGCAACCAGTGAGCAAGATATCTACCAATGAAGAAGCCAAAATATCCATGTGGGTGGTGATAGCTAACCAATTGTATTAGCCACTCATACACGCGGGTACTTCTTATAGCCCATATCAACCCTGGGCCTTCAGATAATAAAGGATCTTGTTTCCTAACCAGAAACAGGGTCCATGCCTCATTCTCCACACATGAGATGTGTGTGTTTTCAAGAGCCTTTGAGCAGTACCACTTAAACTGATATGGTGTAATAACATTGACTTGGCAACCAAGCTTCACTAAAACAGTTTGGAAACATATGAGCACAAAATAAGATGCAAACTGTTAAGTATCATAATAGTACCTTATTTAGTACCTTATTATTATTTAGTATCATTCAGAGCAGCCCTGAGGAGAAAGACTCGGGGTGTTTGTTGATGAGAAACAACATGAGCCAGCAGTGTGCCAACTGTATCTTGGGCTGCATCAAAAGGAGTGTGACAAGTAGGTAGAAGGAGGTGATCCTGCTCCTCTGTTCTGCTCTCATGAGACTTCACTTGGAGTACTGTGTGCAGTTCTGGTGTCCTCAACATAAAAAGGACATGGAACTGGTGGAACAAGTCCAGAGGAGGTCCATGAGGATGATCAGGGGGCTGGAATACCTCCTGTATGAAAACAGGCTGAGGAAGTTGGGGCTGTTCATCCTGGAAAAGAGAAGACTGCATGGAGACCACATAGCAGCCTTTCAGTGTCTGAAGGGGATCTGCAAGGATACTGGGGAGGGACTCCTCATGAGGGACTGTAGTTATAAGGGGTAATGGGTTTAAACTTAACAGGGTAAGTTTAGATTAGAAATAAGGAAGAAGTTCTTTAGTGTAAAGGTGGTGAGGTGCTGGAATTGATTGCCCAAAAAAGTGGTAAATGCTCCATCGCTGACACTATTCAAGACCAGGTTGGACAGCATCTTTAGTGACATGGTTTAGTGTGAGGCATCCCTGCCCATGACAGTGGAGTTGGAACTAGATGATCTGAAGGTCTTTTCCTACCCTAACTTTTCTATGATTCTGTCATTCTACCTTATTATATTAATTTGCTTAATATAAAATTGATTTTTATTATAACAGACAGGTTTTATTCCAGAGGGTGCATAAAAAAGAAATTTGGACTCCAGCTTAAAAGAAAACTGCATTCACACAGGTGAACAAACACACAGAATTAAAGAATGATGCAATGATACAAGCTCTTCCCCAACAACGCTAATAAATAACCAAGTGAGATCAAATACTTTCAAAGAGAAAAAAAAAATGTTGACACATACTAACTGTGTTTTCATTTAAACACATAATTTTATTATGAAATAAAAAAAAATAGAGAAGAGTTCAGGAAATCTGAAGTCATTTCTCTACTCTGTAATTCCTGTTTGGCTTTTACAGAACAGTGGATCTAGTTTGTCCAAAAAGCAGTTTTTATTTTTAACTTTCCCCAGAAACCCTAATGGATAATTTATTCTATATCCCTAAAGAAAAGCTGTACTCCAAGCATAACTCCAAGCATATCTTTTACACAATACCAAGTAAAAACAACAGGAAAATAAAAACCAAGATGTCTGCACACCTTAGAATATTCAGCCCTTTTTACCTGAGAGTTTCCCTCAGAGAGCTATTTTTCTCTCTCTGTCTTCAGTTGTCCCATGCTCTATTTCTGCCAACTGGTCTTACAATACTAGTTAGGGTTGTTAGTCCCTGCCTACCTGAAATAATTGCAGTGTACTTATCCTTACCATCCTGAACATGAGGTGCTTGCATGGAATAAAAATTTGCTTATGATTGGACAGACAAAAGACAAAAGGATGAAAGGATAAGCAGCAGCCTGCTTGACGTTATGAAATAAATTATTTTGGGCTGGACCTACTATAAGATAAACATGCTCACATCCTGGGACCATAAGCTTATAACTTGCTAATGCTCACCCCTTGAAACAGATTACAAAGCCTTGTTTTAGGTGTATGGGCATGCATTATGTCTGGCCAGAGATAAACACAACAGCTCAGGAGGAGATTCCAACAACTGATATGGTGAACAGAAACTATTTCACTGATGTAAAACAAGAACTGTCACATCCTGTATTGACTCATCTTGAGATCGTAGTGTAGTAACTTCAGTTAACTGGCTTTCACAGCTCTAAGTGCTATCCTAAATACAAATTTCATGTTTCTTTTAAGATAAGAGTGACGGTTCTAGTCTTTACTTCATTCACCCTGGATATGAGGTTGCTATCTGAAAAGTTCAAAATTCCGTTTTCAACTTCATAATAACATGTCTGAACAACCACATTGCAGGATATATTGGTAACTATTTGAGGCTGTTCTTCATCTCTCTTCTTGAGGCCTTAGCATGGGGACAAATAAAACAAGATCCATTCATGACGGGGAAAAAAAGAGAAAGGGAAAGAGGCTGTTCAGCTTAAGGGCATAGACTTCAATCTAGGTCCATACATTCTGCATAACACTAGATAAAATACATATATACTTCGGATTCCAAGACTGAAACTGACTATTTTTGTGTTCTATGTGTGGAGATTCAATCATTAAGATTCTTTCTTCCTGGAACAGTGTATCTTCAGTTATTCTTTTTGTCTAGATACACAGCTTTAGCAGACATGATTTCGGGTACACCTGATCCATCCCAACTTAAAGTACTCTAGTAAGAGGTAAATACAATGTTCCCAGAAAACAGAAATGGGAGTTAACATCTCTCCAGCTGCGATAAAAGTTGGTTTCACACTATATTTTGCCAATAAATTATTTCCTAAAAGGTAGTGAAAACTGTTTCTGAAAGAATAATCTCTTTTATCTTCTTTTTGCATGCCAATATTTCTGTTTTAAAAACTGTAGATAATATTTAACAGAGGTGAAATATTGAATCTGAAATTAGAGCAACAAGATGCTGAAGATCAAAATTTAAATATGTCCTCATAATTTTGTTTTGGATAGCTCTAGGTCTTTATTAAAGTTTTTAGATCTCCTGTTGAAAAATCTTAATGTTCCCATACATACTGAGCATACATCCCTGTATAGTATGTTTGATGAGTACCAACTCATCCAGCTCAAGACACTTCTTATCTGTATAGTTATGCTGAAAGCTAGACTATCTGTGTGATGTTGCTTTATCTACACTAACCTGTAATACAGGTGATTTAAACTAGCCTGTTTGAATTCAAATTACATTCCAGCATTTAAAAAAAAAAAAAAAAAGAAGCCTGAAACAGCAAAGCAAAGATGTCAGACAGCAGACAGCATCCACATCATAGGCAAAATCTTCATTGGTGATTCCTGAGGTTTTGGATATAAACTGTATATGGTAGACACAGCAGCCTTCCTCTGACATCCTGATTAGAATAATCTGTTGAAGGAAGTCTCTAGGCTGAAACCCTGAACAGTCAGCATAGAAATTAATTAATTTCAGAGTTGCCCAGCAATTTAAGCAAATCCTAAATCATTATTTGAATTAGCTCTTACAGAAGATGCATTCCAGAGTCAATGAGATTCATACAAAGATTATAAGATTCATGCCAAGGTTATGAGATGCATCCCAGGATTCTGAGGGAGTTGGCAGATGTTGATGCTAATTTATCCTCTATCACATTTTAAAAGTCGTGAAGAAGTCACCAGTGACTGGAGACCAGTAAGACTTACCTCAGTGCCCAGTGAAATCAAGGATGAGATCCTCCTGGGAATTCTGTCTAGGCATATTGAAGAGGGAGCTGACTAGAGACATTCAGCATCGCTTCACCAAGGTCATATTGTCCCTAGTGGCCTTTTACAATGGCATCATTGTATCAGTGGACAAGAGAATGAATACAGGTCTTACCTGCCTTTGATGAAGTCCTACCAATATTCTCACCTCTAAATAGGAAGCATATGGATTTGATATATAGATTAACAGACAACTAAGAAATTGTCTGGATAGCTGCATCCAAGGAGTTAAGCCAATAGCTCAATGTCCACATGGAAAACAGTACCCAGTAGTGTCCTTTAAGAGTCTGCATTGGAACTAATACTATTTGAGATCTTCATCAGTGACATAGAAGGTGGGATTGAGTGCACCCTCAGAAAGTTTGCAGATGATGCCTAACTGAGTGGTGCAGTTGATACACTAGAAGGAAGGGATGTTATTCAAAGGGCATTAAATTAGGCTGACAGGCTCAGGAAGTGGGCCCATGGGAACCTAATAAAATTTAACAAGGCCAAGTGCAAGGTCCTGCACTTGGGTCAGGTTAATCACCAATGTCAGTAGAGCCTGTGGAATGAATTAATTGAGAGCATCCCTGCGAAAAAAGACTTGGGCATACTGCTGGATGAAAAATTGCACATTAACTGGCAGTGTGCAATGGCAGCAGAGAAAGCCAACTGTACCCTGGCTTTCACAGCCAAAAAAATCACGGCCAGAAGGTCAAGGGAGGTGATTGTCTACCTCTCCTCTGCTCTGGTGAGACCCCACATGGAGCACTGATTTCATCTCGGGGTCCCCCAGCATAAGAAGGACATGAACCTCCTTGAGTGAGGCCTGAGGAGAGCCACAAAGATGACCAGAGGGCTGTAACGCCTCTCCTATGAAGAGAGGTTGAGAGTTGGCCTTGTTTAGCCAGGAGAAGAGAAGGCTCCAGGGAGAGCTTGGAGCTGCCTTACAGTATCTAATGGGGGAGTACAAAATCTGGAGAGGGACCTTTTACAAGGCCATATAGCAACGAGGAGGGGTAATGGCTTTGAGCATAAAGAAGGTAGATTTAGATTAGATGCAAGGAAAATCTATTTACAGTGAGGCTGCTGAGACACTGGAACAGGTTATACACAGAAATTGTGGATGCTCCACCCATGGAAGTCTCCAAGGTCAGGTTGGACAGGGATTTGAACACTCTAGTCTGATGGAAGGTGTCCCTGTATATGGCAGGGTATTGGATCTAGATGATTAAGGTCTCTTCCAGCCCAAACCATTCTATATTCTACTCAGGTTTTGTGAAATGGATATTTTTTATATTCTTGTCCCCGTTCAGGCTCAGCCCCGCATGACAAAGTCTAAGCAGCTTGATACCTGTCAAGACTGGACAGTACTCTGGACATGTGCAGAAATTTAATTCCATCAAGAGTAAGTACAAAGGAATGTAAGTACCCTTAGAGTTACATTGTGACTGACTAGCGTATTTTAGACCACAATATTGGACCTGGTAACAAAAATTTTCTTGTAATCCTTTACTGGATTTGACTGTTTATATCAACACAATTTGCAAAGGCATGCAAAATACTCAGATCATTTTGGTGAAAGCAATATGAAACTAGAATGGCACAGTCCCTGACACTTTGTTTTAATGTCAGAACTCAAAATTCTTAATCGAAAACTGTGGTATTTCTTCTAGTAAAATTTATAAACTGTGCACTTAATAATAATTATTTCAATGACAGTCCAAACACTGAAGGGCTTTTTGTGATTACAGTCACACAGTAATGAAGCTTTCAGCATTGCTGTCCTAGAGCTCCTATTAAAATTCAAGCCACCTACTTATCATTCAGTTCTTTGACTGGGAAACCATTAGACAATAAAGGGAAATGCCAGCAGGAAGAAGGATCTATTCCAAATGTTCTTGCATGATCTCCCTTGCCAGGGAAATGACTCTTTGGCCTGCGTGTACTTGGATTGCTACTTCTTTGTAACTTTCATTTCAATATAATGAATAGCCTCTCACTGTGTCATGTAGAAATAGATTCACATAAACAAATATAAAAAAACCCCAAACACGTTAGTAACTGTCAAGTGAAATATTTTAGAACTTACATTTTAACAACTGATATTAGGATTTGACTTTAGGGTTCTGCTGAAATTACTAGTTTAGAATCAGGATTTCTCTCCGGGACTTCAGCATTTCCTAGAAGAGAAGAAAGATAATGTGAAATGTGTACAACATATTCACAGTTGATCAGACACTGTTCTCCTATGTATTTTGAATGCAAACCCTAGAAGGCTCTTGTTTCTGCGACAGCAGCAGCATCCAGAAGTAGAATAGGTTGTATTAACTTTCCTCTTCTCAAAATGTAAATTTCTCTTCCCAACAATTTGCTTTTAAATAAAACAAAATGTAAGCAAAACAATTAATAAACGTTGCCAATTGTATGAACAGCTCATTCCATACTGCTAACTTCAGAAAAGTCTTCCTATTGTATACAGGTAGTAGGACACTAGAGTAAATATAATATTTGTCCAATCTATCAGTAAATTCTGATTATATTATCTTTTTCCAGCCCTGCTTAGTTGCCAGTTTGTCTTCCACTCTCTCTCCTTCCTTTCCTACCTCCCTCTTGCTCTTTTTTCCTCCTTGCCACAATTCTTTGGAATTTTTAAAAGAAAAGGGGGAAATAAACACCCAAAACCCCTTTCTTCATTTCCACCTCCCTACCTTAAGAAAAATCCCAAACAAACAAAAAAATCAACCAAAACAAACAAACCCCAAAACCCACAAACAAACAAACAAACAAGCAAACAAACAGGAAATCACCAACTAAAAGACCCAGACGAAACTTTCAGGAACAATTGATTCTAATCCATATTTATTTAAGCAAACAAACAAAACCCAAAACACCCAGAAAAAAAAAAAAAAAAAAACACAAAAAACCAAAAAAAAACCCCAAGAAACTAAAAAAGCAAATAATCATGAATCTCAGCTGTGATATTTTTTGAAGCTTGAGTTCATAATTTGAGCTCTAAAACACCGAAGTACTTAAATACTTTTTGGAAGAAACACAAAGAAGATAGCTTAGTGGTTTTTTTTGTTTGTTTGTTCTGTTTTGGGGTTTTTTTTTTGTGTGGTTTTGTTTTGTTTTGTTTTTAACTATAACGTATCCATGGCCATTTGAGTATAGAAATAGTATTTTTTGTTCCACTACTCGTGCACAGTAAGCTTTGTGTATGACTATTGCTAGACCTCTTTTTCCTAAGTCTTGGGAAAACTGCTTATGGTATGATATCCTAACGTCACAGCATAAAAACAGCAGCCCTTTGTCACCTAGAGGAGGCGAAGACTACTGTGCAACTTTAAAGCTTTAACTGAGAACCTGTGAAAAAGAAGCAGGTTGTGATAATATGAACAAAAATAACCACAAGCATAGCCCAAGACTGAAGAGAAAGAAACTGTTTGCCACCAGCATTGAACTCATCTCAGTAAAGAACTTGGGATAAGGAGAACATCACTACCTCTCTGCTTGAGGAAGATGTGCTGTCAAAATTAAAGACACAGAGGGACATCAGAAGGGTGAGCAGACAGAATAGAAAAGAGACTAGCACAAGAGAAATAATGATGAGAATTTGGAACAGACCACATGGTCAAGAAAAACTGATGAAAACTTCCTTCAACAACATTTTCAGGACTTAGTTCTCATTAAGAGCTGTAATCATCCTGACATCTCCTAGAAGGGTAGTATGGCAAGGAATCTGTCAGGAACATCAAAGAAAATTTGTTGATGCAGCTGACTGATGAGCCAGTTAGGAAAGATGCTAAGCTGCACCTGTTATTCATAAATAAGTATAATTTATTCAGTGTATGAAGACTGACGGCAGTCTTGGCAGCAGCAACCATAGGTCAAAGAATTAGCAACAAAGAATATAAAGAAGGCTTAATTTTTACTGTTAATTTCTGTCCTCTGATGTTGAAGGTCATTGGTCCTATTGTCAGATTTTAGGGCAGTGAAGCAGTCCTCTTCCCATGGTAGAGGAAGTTTCTGTCAAGGACCAGTGAATTGAATTTCAACAAAATGAGTTATGTTCCAGGGTTCTGAGGAAGCTAGAAAATGCCACTGAAAGAAAAAATACATATCATCTTTTAGCTAAGGAGAGTGGAGGAGGGTCCTAGTGATTAAAAATATGCAAATACCATAATTATCTTAAAGAGGGCAATGATGCAAACAGCTACGACCTGTTCAGCCTAACATCAGTTCACAGGAAAATCATAGAGCAGATATATTGGAAGCCATTTCCAAGGGCCTGAACCAACTGTGGACAGTGTCCTGGTTTTGGTTGAGATAGAGTTAATTTTCTTCCTTGTAGCTGTTCTGAGAATAATGTTGATAATACACCAATATTTTAATTGCTGCTCAGTAGCACTTACCCTGATAAAGCACTTGTAAGTCTTTCATGGTCTGCCGGTGAGGAAGGGCACAAGAAGCCAGGAGGGAGCAGAGAAAGGACACCTGATCCAAACTAGCCAAAGGGGTATTTCCATACCACAGCACATCATGCCCAGTATATAAGATGGGGGGAGTTACCCAGAAGACTCAGATCGCTGCTTGGGTCAGGCTGGGTATCAGTCAGTGGGTAGTGAGCAATTGTACTGTGTATTACTTGTGTTTATTGTTGGGTTTTTTCTTTCCCTTTTTTGTTTTATATTCTGTCCCCTTGTTATTTCCGTTACCATCACTATTATTAGTGGTAGTAGTATACTGTACTTTAGTTTTAAAACTGCTCTTATTTCAACCCATGGTCTTACATGCTTTTGATTCTCCTCCCCATCCCACCCGGGGAGGGGAGCAGAAGAGGGGAGCAAGTGGCTGCATGGTGCTTAGTTACCAGCTGAATTAAAACCATGACAGACAGTAAAACTAGATTAAGCAAAGCAAAGTCATGTGACGAGGCTGAATGTTGTAAACTCTGACTTAGCAAGGTCTTCTCTAGTATCTTTATAGCCAAAGTGGTGAAATAAGATCCATTAAAAATTGTCGGGGGGGGGGGGGGGGGCTGG